>JAVKPL010002436.1:0-18571 GCA_032173675.1 Gastrolobium villosum
ATGGAGAATATGACTTGTAAGTCTTACTCTAGATTCAAAAGATCCGTTTCCTATATATATTAATTAGTTGAGAAATGTACTTCTTATGTTGTGGTAAAAAATTTCTTTTGCAGCAATACATAGTTATGATCAGAAAATTGTTTTTTTTTTTTTCTTTGTCTACATCATCAGACAATATTTGAAGAGAGAAAAAAAATAGATTTAAGATTTTATTATGTATTCCCAGAAATACATAGTTATAATCGGCTATTGCAAAAATGATTTTTTACCACAACATAAGAAAAAAAAGGGGGCCATATTAGTTTTGCTAATGAAATTAACTCTTTGTTGTTCACACCTGATTCTTATTCTGACTCTTCATTTTTATGGTCTCTTTATATGCTTAACTCTGATGCAGTTTAGAAGAAGGACGAAGGGGGTGGGTGCATTGCATTTTGGAGAATCAGAAGGTGTTGGAAACTTCGGCTGATATAAAAAGGAAGGGGAGAAGTCAAGAGCGCACCTTGCATGATCCCTTCTCAGCATCTCAACAAAGTTTGCTGTGAGGATTAAGGTTCGGGAATTGACTTCCCTGGATATAGTAAAATGCTATGAGCTTAAATTAAGACCTTGCTTCTCTACACCTTCTAAGACTATATATTTATGGTTAGTGTTACCTTTTTCGTTGATTAGGCTGTAGCTTTACCGTAACCTCTTATGTTCCTTCTTCCATTTGTTATTTGCGTCTTAGATCATGCACTAGTACTAGCTAGTAAATGGGAAGCTTCAAGCTTGCATCACCACTAGCACACTGTGCATGGTTAATTTCTCACGACACCTGTTTTATCCTTTTTAAGGTATTGAAATGGATGTTGCGTCCATTTTGCCAAGTCTCATTCGGTGACATAGATGTCGCCATGATTTATTATTTTGTATTGGTCATTTGTGACCAAAATGTTGAAGAGCCACCCTATGTGGTATTGTGTCACTTGAAAAAGAAAATGTTTTGGAGCATCATTTAGTAACAGAGGTAAAAGGGTTACGTTCCCTTAATTATATTATGGGCAGATTATTAACTTATGAAAGACGTGTACGGCTTCACATATGGTTTTGCTATTGATGTATAATGTGCCCTCTTTTTGACCAAGGACTTACCTACAAAGGGAATCAGTAAAATTTAGAGTTTTGTTATTTTGATGCATATGCTTTCATTTCATACCTATTTTTATTAAAAAAAAGTAGGTGAGAAAAAAAAGAAGAGAAGGTTTTCTCTCTTCTTCTTTTTTTGATAATATTCTCAAATCAATTGCAAATGTATAATGAAACTTAGTGGTGATAAAATTAATTCAAGTTGACATCACAGAAATATGAAATTAACACTAACAAAATATAAATTTAGAAATAAATCACCCCCAACACTTCATTTATTTTGGAGGTTGACAGGAACACAATCCGCCAACTTTAGAGCGTGTCGCTTATTACGCAATACACGACTAACACAAATAACTTGTCACCCTCAAAGTGTATTATTTATTATGCGAGTTGATACGACACAAAAAGACATGAATAACCTCTGTACTGAATGTTATTTTCATCAATGTCGTGTTGACACGATACAACATGAATAACTTTTAAGAAAATTAACCAGAGTCAATTTTATATTTATGGGTTGACACATAATATAATTTGAATTTTTTCGTATCAATTTTTTGTAGCACAAATATGATACGAATTTGAAAATGAATTGACCCAAACATGAGATTTTCATGTTGTTTACATCTCTTGTTAGCGGGTTGTGTTAAAAATCATAATCCCTAATCAAATTGGAGTGTTTGTTAGGGGTGTGCAAAAAATCCCGAAGAAAAAAAAATTGGTTGTCTCAAAATAGTTCTTTAAGTTGAATTGGTTTTCTAAATACAATTCTTTTAACTGAACTGAATAATTGATCCAAATCAAAATTAAAATCGATTCCTTAACTTTTTATCAATTTTCATGAAGCGTGAAGATGAGTTGAGAAGTATGGACTTGTTCTTTGTTCATGGCTTAGGATTAAGAAAGAAAGGGATAGAGATTTCTACTATTCAATACTAGATCTTTGATCTTTCTCAATGCTAGGCATGTTCATGTTGTAACTATGAGATAAGAATCAGAATTCCAAGATAGCTTCATACCTGAAACCTAACACGATTGAATTTTCATAACAGAATGGTGGCGCTTAGGTTCAAATCGGTGCGATGCGGATCTACCACGCAGATGCAGGTCTTAGATAAAGTCGTAGAACATCCTCAAATTATTCTCTCTGCATGTATTTTCCTTTTTTTTTTAATTTGATAATAATACCTCCTTCGCCATTAACTTTATTTTTTCATTTTCATATCTTGTTTTCTCTTGTAATTGGAATTTCATTGTTGATTTATGATCTGTCCTATATGTGGGTAAAAGGAAGAAAGAGAGTAGTAGAGATTCTGTTTGATGTTATTTTAAGCTCTGTTCTGTGTTTTTTTTTTAATTCTACTCTAAAACCAGTCCAGTTGTGAATCGGTTTCTAAACTGGTGTTGAACTAGTTTCTATAAAATAAAACAAGTTCGGTTCACGAACCAAATTGTTAAAAATAATATGGTTCAAGAACCAAATTGCTTTAAATAATTCAGTTCAATAAAAAACCAATTCAGTTCGAATCATCGACACCCCTAGTGTTTGACAATAATAGAAGAGTTTCCTAGGTCCTAGTATCAAAATATATGATGAGATTAGTTTGCTATGCAACCTACTTCTCGGGGTGTTAAATATTGTTTATACAAACTTATTTAGAGTGATTACAGTAATTACTAATAAAAAGTCAAAACAACTTTAATTTGTTAGATTCTTGTAAGTCGTTACATTATAATCGTTTATATCTTTAGGGGGCGTTTGGTTGAGGAGAAATTTTCTGAATACTAAGGAAATGTAATTGATAGGAAAATAGTTGGAAAGTGAGTTTGGTAGGAAAATGTAAAAAAAGTTATTTGGTTAGAAAAAATTTTACTGTGCAAATTAGGTAAGATTTATAAAATCTATGTTTGGTTTGAGGTAAAATTTGGATGGGTAAATAGTATGAAATTACAAATTTAACCCCAATACAAATATCTATTGAGTACAAGTGGCCACTGATCGTGCCATTTGTCATCCAACAAATATTTCCATCATCTATATTACTGTTTCGTCATCCTCTATTTGCTAAATGGCCACAACTTTTTTTTTTTTTTTTGAATCTCTCGAACCTTTGAATCTCTCCATCATCTATATTATTTAATTTTTATTGTACCATGTTAATTATGGACAAGGTATGCTTCTTTCTTTGTTACTCCATTATCTTCTAAATGAGTCCACCAACCAACCATTGATGACCTTAAACATTGTCTTTTGACTTTGACAGAGATCCTCCTCCAACAAAAAGCAGTTCCTGCAGCACCAACTCTAACCCATTATCCCAAATCCTTTGATCTCACTCAAGCTTCTGTCTTTTCTACCTAAACCTATGATCCGTAACCTCGGAAGAACAAGAACAACAAGAAGCAGCAGCAAGAAGAAGCAGGTTGGCATTCCCATGTCAGTGATGGCTTCCTCTGCAACATGTGGGAGAAAGCTTCCAATTTCTCTTTCAGATCAAGAGGGTATAATGGTCCGGAAGAAATTGTGAAAAAATGATTTAGCTGGTTATCCTCATAAAACCACCTCCAAAATGTCTTTCTAAACAGTGAAAAAAGCTAGCATTCAAGACCAAATTGAAAATGCTATGCAAATAGGATGACTGGGGAATTGAAGTGAATCTGTTTAACCAAACAAGTGCTTTGGGGATTGCTTGCTTCATTTACATAGGGAAATTTGTAAAAACCTTCAACCAAACACCACCTTAAAGGATTATTTTATGATATATATATATATATATATATATATATATATATATATATATATATATATATATATATCACGATATATGAAGATAATTAGAAAGAAAAAACTAAAAGCATGCAACAAGAAAAGAACCAAAATAGTCAACGACCACCCTTAATACGAAGAGTGGATAAGAATCCCCGGACAAAGAAAATCAAAGGCCGGGAGGGGGGTTCAAAAGAAACACAGTCATTATCCATTTCTGGGTGGTCGAGCAGAAGATTCGTCATCCAATCAGCGTAGCTATTAGCCTCCCTCATTGTGTGAATGGAGTGAACTTGCGAATTTTGATTGATCAAAGCTTGAATCTGAGTCACCGAAGATGGCTCTTGAGCCATCTTATCGTATTTGGTGAGTGTAAGAACCCGCACCGCTAATTAAGGTAATTAGTAAATTAATTATGATAATTAGGAAATAATTCCATAATTGACCCTAATAATTATTATTGGGCTTAGATAATTATATTGAGTGAGTAAAAATGATGAAAGTCGCTTTTCGGAAGAAAAGCGCAGATACCGGTTCTGCTACTCGGTATAAATGCGTACCGGAAAAGTATCCCGGAAAATTATAATGAATGCATGATAATTACTAGAATATTATGTAGGACTTGTAAAACAAGTTTCAAGTCAAAATGACGTAATCTGATGCCAGAATTGATACTGGCTATGGAAAAGCGCGTACCGGAAAGGTGCTCCGAAAAATAAAATAAAAATATGACAAATCTTAGAAAAATGCGTAGGTCTAGAATCCGAAGTTTGGGATCAAGATCTTTTACTTTGCGATTAAGGCTAATACTGCGCGGTTAGTGGCTTGGGCCTATAAATAGACCCATTAGTGGGCACAAAACCCTAGGCATGCACATTGAACGTGAGTTGCTGCAGCTGCCACCCTTCTCCTTCTTCTTCTTCTTCTTCTTCTTCTTCTTCTTCTTCTTCTTCTCTTCTTCTTCTTCCTTCTTTCCTTAGCCAAGTTATCACCGTTCATGCTTGTTTAAACATTTGTGAAGGTGAGAGTTAACCTTGGGGCTGCATTGTGGCCATCATTCTGAGTTTAGAAAGCTGTGTGTGTGTAGTTAGTGAGCATGAATTTGGAGCTTTAGTAATGACTACTTTGTGGTAGTCATTGTGAGCTTCAAAGTGCCTTCTTGTGGTGCAAGAACCCACCTTGAAGTGCCATTTTCGTGCTCCTACTTAGGCTGAGTTTGAGGAACCTTGGGAGAGCTCCAAGAGCACAACTTGCCTCTGTTTTGAGCTTTGGTAAGTTATACCAACTATGATCATGGGTTTAAATGCTTAAAAATGGAACCTTGATGCATGTATTGAGCTAAGTTAATAACTTAAGGGTGGGGTAGGTTAAACACACCTAGAAATGCATTTTTAAGTGCCTTTAATCGGTTAAAAAGTTGAACCTATGGATTGGATATTCACGAAATGCAGAAAATGCATTCTGTCGTGAGATATCCGGATATTGTCGGGCAGATATCCGGATATCAGTATCCGGATATGATATCCGGATATCCATATCCGGATATGGGGACAGCAACGAACCTGTTTCGATAAAAATTCGATATCTTGAGCTACAGAGCTCCAAATCGAGTGCCGTTTGGACCTATGTGTAGCTAACACATAAGGCTATAACCCTGTAAAATTTCGTAGCCATTGGATAAGTGGTTTGATCTCAGTGTTACTTTAAAGTGCGTCTTGGTTGCTGGAAATTCGGTTGGCAGCAGTCACTTTGCGAAAATCATAACCGGAGTTATACAACTCCGATTGAGGCATAAAGTATATCGTTGGAAACCTCAAGATGTCTAGTTTAACATTGTAAATATTAGAATATTAATATTGATATAATTATTGGTCTAAAACAGATTGTGATTCTGCTGTGTTTGGACTTTGAGTTTGTGCGGACTCTTGGCTTGGATAGCTAGCTTGCAAGGTAAGCTTTCGTGTCCTCGGTTTAGCCATTTTGATGTTCCACCATGTCCCATGGGGATGGGTTTATGCATGCTGTGTTACATGCTTTGATTATTTTGAAATGCTGTTGAGCTGTTTATATGTAATGAGCTATTATGATATGCATGTGGTGTCCACCTAGACGACAATCCTGAGTATGTAGTACATACAAGATGGAGAAGCATGTGGGTGAGGTGCAGGTAGTATCCATGTACTCATGTAGGCATAGACGTATTCCTACATTTCTCTGGCCAGTAGATTTGAAAGCACACATGACATGATTAATTGCTGCATCGCATGATTTTAGAACTTATACTGTAATACTGTTTTTAGAACTTATATTACACATGTAAGTGAGCTTGGGGTGGAGACTCCTTGAGGACCCCTTGTCTTACTGAGATTTCTTGTTAGAGATCTCACCCCACGTTTGGGGACGCTTATTTCAGGATCAGGTAATGTTGAGGGCTCAGGTGGCAGGAGGCCAGAGTTGAGCTGATTGATGATATGCTAATTGCTGTTATGCTTTTCCTACTGTTGTTTATGTTTTCTGCTTTAATTATGTTAAGTTTATGTTGAGACTATTTGTGGGCATTGTTGCCTTATTTGGTGAGCATGGGGTTTGTCCATGCCACATGATTGTTATCGTCTCTTTATGTTAATGTTGTAATTAAAGTATCAGGATTTTGATCCAGGCTACTTGTGTAGACCTGTGGCTTTAGATACTCACATTATATTTATGTACGAGGTATTCAGTTAGTTGTCTTGCAATTTACATACAGGCAGTATTTTTATGAAAATGATTAAGTAATCAAGTTGGTTAAGTTAATGACGTCATAATTGAATTAAAGAAAAAGTTATTCCGCATTTTAATTAAGCGTGGCTTAATACGATAGTGTGTTAACAATCCGGGTTAACACGGGCTGTTACAGTGAGCAACACAACAATAGAGCTAGAGTCGTTTTCAAGAACTAACGTCCTCATATTCTTATGCCAAGCAAGATGGAGGTCTATCGGAACACCTCATTGTTCTGCATTCCATGCTGAGCAAGAACCATTGTATCCCTATTACAAAAACAAAAAAGAACCAATCTGGTAAGCAAACTCACCTACCTTTCCAACAGTTGCGCAACACCCCACCACAAGCAGCCACACCTGGGTTGCCCCGAGAAACACTATATGTGCTAAGTTTAATAAACTCTCGTAAAGGAGGAAGCAAAGGAATGTGCTACAGAGACGGAACAGGAGCACCCATTTCAAACGTAGCACATATTTGTTGCGCAAGGTCAATCACAGCAAAAATCGAGTGTAATAAAGGAGGGGATGGTTGGCTGTGCGAAATATTGTTACGCCGATTCCAAATCAACCAGCAGCCAACAAAAAAAATGTAGTCCAACGAATCATACTGGAACTTCCACCTTATGCTTCTAGCTCCATTGTAGCCATTCATGAAGATCTGTCCCTAAGAAAGCTTCCCTATCCAAAGGTAGTAGAAGCACACACCAAATATTCTTAATTATATATATATGTGTGTGTGTGTGTGTGTGTGTGGTTTACATTTCAGCAGCTGCATATGCAGCAATCAAATACTTGCCATACAAAAAGAAAAAAAAATTATTTTATTGCAGATCTGCTTGGCACACTCTCCTTTAGTAGTTAGGTTTGTGTCCTTGCAGATCTGCTTGGCACGCTCTCCCTTAGTAGTTAGGTAACTTATTTACAGTGAGCCCAAGACGACGTTGTTTTGAGGCGGAAATCAAGGTATTTTTGTAATTATAATTTATTTTAGGATTATAATAGTATTTTTCATTATAATTTTTTAATTTTTCAACTCAAAACGACATCATCTTAGGAGTTAATGTAAATAACTTATCTATATTCACTTTAAAAATATTAAAGCCATTTTTTATAGCCCAAATTAATGAAGTCATTTTGAAGTTAAAAAAAATGAAGGATATTTTAATAAATTACATTAAACAAAAGGAAAATAAAATTACTAAAATATCTTATATATTTTTTTTTCTAAATGATAAAATGACTTTATTTTGAGATTGTTGGAGATAATTTTATCTTCTAATCCAAAAGAAACACTTTTTCCAAATAAATGACGGATACAGAAACTGAAAATATATATCTTAACTAAAATGATCTAAAGCCCTTAAAAATATAAGTGTTTTTTTTTTTATATAAATCTTTTTTAAGTGTTTTAAATAAGATTTAAAGTTTGTTCGAAACAGTGGGCTTTTGGAGAGTGTTGATTGGGTCACGGCTAAAGGCCCAAGTGAAATAGAGTTTCATTCATTCAGCTCCAGTTGAGTTTAGTAGAGTTGCAAAGCAAGAAGATTCAGAAGAAGTGTTGAGAGAAGAAGAAGAAGATGAGCGAGACAAGGCCAGTGCCGAGGAGAGAGAGTCCATGGGGATTGACAGGAGATAATCTTCCTGAACCCAAAGCTCACCGATGCAATGACCGTCTTGAGGATATTATCCAGGTTAATCCCCTTATTCAATTCTGTCCCCTTGTTTATAAATACTTGATTTTTCTTCAATTTTGTTATTTTTTATTATCTGGGTCGTGCTTGTTCCTCATTATTGCTGTATGCACAAGTCTATATTCAACCGAAAACCCTTTAGGGTTTTTAAATTTGATACCTGATCGTTAGTTTTCGTTTCGTGTTTATGATTGATATTAATCTCTTAATCATAGTTGTACTGAGATGCGAAACAATTGAAAATTGTTGTGTAACTAGAATCTGACTAGGGCAATTTTCTATTTTTTTATTTTTTATTTTTTTGGGGGTTTACTTCATAGAAATTTAGTTTCATTGAGATGATTTTGAAGAAGCTAGTATCAGGTTTGTCGTTTCTCTTAGCGAGAGATGTTTAGGGAATTTGGAATTGAGGTCCAAGATTTACAGCTTACTGGTTGACAATGGAAAAACCTTGCTTGGTGAAGAAGGGGAGAATGTACTAACATGACACATTTTCAAACGAAGATACACTATGCTCTAGTTTGCTGGTTTATACTCCATAAAACCAGATTTTTCTTCCTTTTTTTCTTGTCCTTGTCAATGTGTACTGTATTATTTTTTTTCCTTAAATGTTTTCTCTGATGCTTAATATTTCTTGAAATCTTATATTAGAAATAGAAAGCTTAGGAAAGGAGAGAGATTTACAAACTAAACCAAATGAACAAACATGACATTGAATTCTAAAAGACTAGAGAAAGTTGTTGGACGAATTTTTCGAGAGGAACATGAGATGTCATCCTTGGGAAATTATAACAGATTGGATTGGTCATGATGAAATTGCTTACATGATTTAAGGTCTGTTGTCATTTCAGCTTGTTCTCTTTATTTTATCATGTTTTTCTTATGTATTTATTTGGAGTAAACTTGCTCTTGTTATCTCTGAGTCTAAAAGGTGGTAACTAAATTGTGCAGGCTTGCTTTGAGGGAAACCCAGTCAAGACTGTTCCAGGACCTTTCAAGCTCTTCTGGAAGTGCATGCGTTCTAAACCTGGGTGAGATTATCGTCTAGCATGCAATTCTATCTACTTTTTGGAATGTCATTTTTTATGAACCACTGAATGTTGTGAATTAATTCAGCATTATACTTCAAGAGATCTTTCACTCTGGAGATAAATATATATGTCTATACTATTATTAATATACCAACAACACCATAACTTCTTGAAATCTGGAGAAGCTTTTTGGCAAAGGATCTGCCCACATCAGGATCAAATTATCTGCTGCTTTAGATGCTTATACACTGAAGTTGGCTATCTTTTTTAACCTGGATTTGCACACCTTGTCTTGACTTTCCCCAATAAAGTTTTTCAGTTACATCTTTGTGTATGTTTCTTTGTGTTGCTTATGACATTTGTGGCTATTGCAGGGAGGAACCAACCGAGCCATTTACCTACCTGGATTTTGATCCTCCAAAGAGAGAGTCAAAACCTGTGAAACCTGAGTAGTGCCACTTCTACGAAGTCCTTCAGAACAGATTTGGCGGCACTGCATGGAATTTTTGTGGTTTCAACTTTTCCCTTCGCGTGAATGGTTCATGTGACGATAATATGTAATTAAATTGTTTTTTGTTGCTTATTTCCCATGCAAACTAGACGTCCCATACATCCTTGTTCTGGACTTCGATGTTGCTTGCCCAATAAAACATGACCAGGTGCATTTTTGAATAACTTCCTTAATTATCTATTGATTAATTGTTTAATGTTATAAACGCCAAATCAAATGTTTGGCTGGATTAGTTTTTGGGTTTCACTAATTCAAAGTCTTAGTTACTTCTTATTCTACTGTCTGTATGTAAATTTAAAATGACGATATATACTTCTCTCCTCAGTTTTGATAATGGGATGATGTGAAATCGAATCGATCTACTGATGTCTAAGACTTGAGTAAAAAAACAAGGGGGGCCAATATCAAATGGTTTATTTACTCAGAAGCTTTGGATTACCAAGGATAATCTTTCTTTGTATTTTGAGAGAAATTGTCGTCTAAGCGTGTGATGGTACCTGTTTACTGGATCGATATTGGTAAATGAAAGAAAAGGAAAGACAGAGACAATGATAAGATTTTATTGATGGCAACTGGGTTATACACCCTTGTGGTTACAACTTCAGAATTGATAAAGCTAATAACAAAGGAAGTTAATGAGCTACTCCCTTCAATGGACTGGCCGATTGAAGAAGAGAATGACTTGCACACCTTCACCCTATTGCTACTGAGGAATTAACCTTCTCAGAGCACTACCCAACCACCAACCATTCCCAATAACAAAAACTTCACACACACTACCATTCCCTGTAACTAACTTATATTCTCCTCACTTTCTTCTCCAATATCTTCCTCTCCATTCATTGCATGCCATGTGTCCTTTTCCATAACAGAATGTGGTTTGTCTCTTCCACACTTCTTCCAAGCCCTTCTAGTGTAAACCTTAGTAAAAGGCTTAAGAGGCTTAAGAGGCCCAAGCCCATTAATACCAAGCCCATCAATATCCCCTCTTTCAAAATTCACCTTGTCCTCAAGGTGAAAGTGAGGAAACTCAGCTTGAAAGTCCTGCAGCTTCTCCCATGTAGAGTCACAAGGTGCCAACTCTTCCCATTGAACTAAAATCTCCACTTGCCCATCTAGTAAACGACGGGTTTGCAAAATTGCTGCTGGTTGCACTTGTAGTTCCATCTCAGCAGTAAGACCACGAGGTAAGGCCAGCACCACAGTAGAGGGATGGACTGCTCGCTTTAATTGGGACACATGAAAGACAAAATGAATCTTTGAATATGAAGGGAGTTCCAACCTGTAAGCCACTTGACCGATTTTTTCTGTGATGACAAATGGTCCATAAAATCTTGGGCTCAACTTTTGATTAACTCTTCTAGCCAAAGATTTTAATTTATAAGGTTGTAGCTTCAAAAATACCCTATCGCCAACCACAAAATTCTCTTCTCTTCGCCCCTTATCCGCTTGTACTTTCATCCTTTGCTGGGCATGACACAAATTCTGCTTTAACTCCACCAATATAGAATCCCTTGCCAACATCCACTTATCCAATGCTGCCACTGCTGTGCTGCCTGGAATGAAGGAAATGATGGTGGGGGGATCCCTACCATAAATCGCCTTAAAGGGAGACATTTGAATAGACCTGTTGTAAGTGGTATTGAACCAAAATTCCGCCCATGACAACCACTTGGCCCAACCTTTAGGATGTCCATTCACAAAACAACGTAAATACGTTTCCAGAGTGCGATTGACTACCTCGGTTTGGCCGTCCGTTTGGGGATGATAAGCGGAACTAAATTTTAGTTTAGTACCCGTGAGTTTAAAGAGCTCACCCCAAAACTTGCTAATAAAGACTCTATCTCGATCCGATACAATGGATTTGGGGATCCCATGTAGTCGAATCACTTCTCTCATGAACACAGTGGCTACAGTGTGAGCATCGAAGGGATGACGAAGTGTCATGAAATGGGCATATTTCGAGAGTCGATCCACCACCACCAATATGGTATCAGCTCCCTTGGACACGGGTAAACCCCCAATAAAATCAAGAGACACCTCTTCCCAAATTTGTTGAGGGATAGGTAGAGGTTGCAATAAACCAGCTGGCTTTAAATGATCATACTTTTGCTGCTGACAAGTTTCACAAGTCCTCACAAACTGGGAAACATCCTTGCGCATTCCCTTCCAATAAAAAACACCAGCCACTCTTTTCCAAGTTCTCAGTTCCCCCGAATGCCCACCCCAAGGAGAGGAGTGAAACTCAGTAAGAATATCATTAATCCGAGGAGATGAACGAGGAATGACTAACCTGTTCTTATACCACAAGCTTCCCTTGAGCACTTGATAGCCAGGGTGGGACTTAGCATCTTGCAAAACATCCGTAAAAATGCCCTTAGTGACCGGATCTAAAAGGATCTCTTCGGACAGCCCTTGTAAGTCTGGGCTTGTGACCATGGTGAGTTCCTTGCAATCCATGACGCGAGAGAGGGCATCCGCAGCAGTGTTTTCCCGTCCTGGTTTGTAACGAATTTCGAAATCAAAGCCCATCAACTTAGCCACCCACTTCTGTTGTCCCTCTACCATGAGGCGTTGTTCTGTTAGATATTTGAGACTCCTATGATCCGTCGTAATCACAAAATGACGGCCCAACAAGTAATGGCGCCATTTATAAACGGCAAATACAATTGCCTTTAGTTCTCTTTCATAGACTGATAACAACTTATCTTTCTCAGAAAAAGCCTTACTCAAGAAAGCAATGGGGCGGCCCTCTTGCATCAAAACAGCCCCCATCCCTACTCCTGAAGCATCCGTCTCCACAAAGAAAGTCTCATCAAACTTAGGCAAAGCCAAGGTGGGCAGTAGCATCATTTCACTCTTGAGAGTGTCAAAGGACTGTTGGGCATCCCCATTCCAATGAAAACTGTCCTTTTTGAGCAACTGAGTGAGAGGTTTTGCCACTTGCCCATATTGTTGGACGAACCGCCTGTAATAGCCTGTCAATCCTAAGAATCCACGAAGGCCCTTCACCGTCGAAGGGATTGGCCATTTCTGCACAGCTTCCAACTTGTGAGGATCAGCCTTAACTCCTTCATGTGAGATGAGATGGCCTAAGTACTCCAATTCACGTGCTACGAATGTGCACTTTTTTTTATTAGTAGAGAAGTGGTTCTGTCTTAAAATTCCCAACACCACCTTTAAATGTTCCCCATGTTGTTCCATATTGGTGCTGTAAACCAAAATGTCATCAAAGAACACCAAAACGAATTTTCGTAGATGCGGTTTGAAGACGGTATTCATCAAGGATTGAAATGTAGAAGGGGCATTCCTCAAGCCAAAGGGCATGACCAGGTACTCATAGTGACCTTCATGCGTCCGAAATGCTGTCTTCTCTATGTCTTCCACCCTCATTCTAATTTGATTATAGCCTGATTTAAGGTCTAACTTGGAAAAAACCTCTGCCCCATGCAATTCATCCAGCAATTCATCAATAACTGGTAAAGGGAATTTGTCAGGAATTGTTACCTTATTCAAGGCCCGGTAGTCCACACAAAAACGCCAGCTCCCATCTTTTTTCCTCACCAAAATCAAGGGACTTGAGTATGGACTGCTACTGGGTCGGATCATTCCTACCTCAGACATCTCCCTGACAAACTTTTCGATTTCCTCTTTCTGATAGTAAGGATAACGATAGGGGCGGATGTTAGGGATGTCTGCCCCCTGTTTCAAGAGAATTTTATGATCACACTCTCTAGAAGGAGGCAGCTCAGAAGGTGGTTGAAAAACATCCTCATATTGGCTGAGTAATTCGGTAATCCGAGGGTCAGTCGTCGGAGTTGCTTCCATTCCCATGGCTGAATAACCCAACTCAATATAGTACCCTTCAGTCCCTTTTCTCCATGAACGATTCAAGCTGCGATAGGAGACCTGGCTATATGATAACTCCGGATCTCCTTGCAAGGTCACCATGCCTCCCTTCCAAGGAATTCGAAGCACCAGCTTCCGAAAGTTAGCTTGAATATCACCCAAGCTTTCCAACCATGAAAATCCCAGTACCATGTCCACTCCCCTGAGTCCAAAGATGTAGAAATCTTGGACTATGGATACATTTGGCAACACCAGAGTTACCCCATGACACCACCCCATACCTTGGACTCGGTGGCCGTCTCCCACTTCTACAGTGAAAGTCTTCGACTGAAGGGAAGGTACACCCACTCTTTCCACCACGTGCTCTCCAATAAAGTTGTGAGAAGCTCCCGTGTCTACCAACACCATCACCTTCTGACCGAGGATCGTCCCCCATAACTTCAAAGATCGGTTGGAAGTGATTCCTACCATACTCTGTATGCTCAGTTGCAAAGTCTCCATCGACTCCTCTCCCTCTACCTCTGGAGCCTTCTCTTCCTCTCCCTCGCCCTCGCCATCATCGCACACCAGCATCACCCTCAGTTGTGGGTTTGGACACACGTGTCCAGGTCCAAACGGTCCGCTGCATCGAAAGCATAAGTCGCGCCTCCGATGCTCCGCTTCGTCCTCCGGAGACAACCGACGGAAGTTGGTTCGCCGACGACCGTCCGTCGCACTCGCAGTAGCCCCTCCACCCTCTGTCGTCGTTCCCCCCACGCGATTAGGGTTCGTCACTGAGTTACTGGCCGCGGACGAATTTGACCCATTCCCTATAATAGGGGTTTGGGTTAATTGGGCTGTCATCGAAGGCCCATTTTGCCCCCATCTTCCATTACCCCTTTTGTTTCCCAAAGCGGGCTGTCCACTATAAGTGTGACTTGAGTTGGGCCCACTTCCAACTCGGCCCACGTTTCCTTCTCCTCTTCTCAACACGTCTTCCCGTTCCTCTACACGTTGAGCCAAAATCATCATCTCTCCAATATCACGAGGAGAGTGCAGACGAACCTCCGCACGAATTTCCGGTTTCAGACCCGTCAGGAAGGCTGCTTGCATGAGTTCCTCATCGGCTTGCCCCAACGGAGCAGATAACACTTCAAACTGTTTCCTGAATTCCGCGACTGTTCCTCCTTGTTTCCACTCCATTAACGCTTCATAAGGATTGCCTGAGGGAGATGCATGAAATCGTTGAAGAACGGCCGTGCGGAATATCATCCACTCTGCCAACGGATTCCGTGGTTCCCACCATTGGAACCAGCTTAGGGCCTCCCCTTCCAAGCAAATCGACGCCGTCTCCAGTTGTTCCTCCGGCGGAATCCGGTTAACCCAGAAATACCTTTCTGCCCTAAAGATCCATCCGTACGGATCCTCTCCTGCGAAGTAAGGGACCTCAACTCTCTTCATCCTTTCTTCGTTCCTCAACATTCGAGGACAAGTTTCAGCGTTCCCTCCTTGGACACCCGTACCTTCACTACTGGTTCCTCCGTTCCTTCCTGCTCGCACTAGTTCTTGGAGTGTTCGCATCATCTCAGCCACATTCGCATCAATCCGACGGATCCCTTCCTCTGTTCCGCCTACCCTCATCTCAAGATTTTCCATTCGGTGGTCCATGTTTCGCGTATACACCATTCAAGGAGTAATTTCCCAGAAAAGTGCTTTGATACCAATTGATGGTACCTGTTTACTGGATCGATATTGGTAAATGAAAGAAAAGGAAAGACAGAGACAATGATAAGATTTTATTGATAGCAACTGGGTTATACACCCTTGTGGTTACAACTTCAGAATTGATAAAGCTAATAACAAAGGAAGTTAATGAGCTACTCCCTTCAATGGACTGGCCGATTGAAGAAGAGAATGACTTGCACACCTTCACCCTATTGCTATTGAGGAATTAACCTTCTCAGAGCACTACCCAACCATTCCCAATAACAAAAACTTCACACACACTACCATTCCCTGTAACTAACTTATATTCTCCTCACTTTCTTCTCCAATATCTTCCTCTCCATTCATTGCATGCCATGTGTCCTTTTCCATAACAGAATGTGGTTTGTCTCTTCCTTACTTCTTCCCAGCCCTTCTAGTGTAAACCTTAGTAAAAGGCTTAAGAGGCTTAAGAGGCCCAAGCCCATTAATACCAAGCCCATCAGCGTGCATGGTCAAAACTGTGCTCCATAGTGAGAGTTTCCTTTATATTCACTGTCAAATTTTTGAGTTCTTGTTATGCTAGAAGAATCTTGCATCCGCAGGAAGGCGGGTCTGCCTTGTTTCTCTTCATGTGAAACTAACAACTCGATTGCCCTGAGATTGTGGTTAACTGACTTCTCTGGAGCCGGTTGAATGAGCACTTAAGCAGAAACGTACTTTAGCATTCTATGTACAGATCAGAAATCAATAATGGGCTCTCCAACTGTTAGATTTCTTTCCAGCGTCCATGCTAGGTCGAAGAGTTTTGCTGTGATGAATTTGAAGATCTTATTCACGTTGATGTTGTAGGTAGCACTGGAAAAGAACAACGTTGCATCGAGGGCCTTGGCATATGCTCTTGCCTGCTCAATGTGATACATCACAAACATCAATTATAATCTTGATGAATCTAAAGTTTTGATCTTGTAATGCTTGAATTACTCAACGTGTGTTGCCTCTAAAAAAATGGACATGAGAATATGGGATGGATGAAAATATCTTCAATACTCTTGTAGTACGGAAGATTGAGTATATCTTTTACTAAAAAAGGTAATATAATCAATTTTTCCATTCTATTATGATTATTTACACTTACATCCCGTCTTTTTTCTATTTTTAATAATGGAGTACATACTCCTATAATATCAAAGATATGTTATGTTCGGGTGGACGCACTTGCCTCGGGTTCAACGATCATTGAACATGCACTGTTTTTTATAATGTAAGGTGGGGTGCATGAATCATGATTGTTGATGACTAAAGATTTACAAATCTGTACAAGTATGCAGGTGATTCTCCTTGGCTTTAAATGGAGAAAATTTAAGGCCACTTGCAAGATTGTGCAAGTTTGGGAAGATAGAAATTATCCAATTAATATTGACTTCTATATTTCCTACACCACAAGTATATGAATAATGTCAACATTGTTTTGGTTTCTTCAATATTATATGAAGGGTTTTATAAGAGTTATGTTGTAGGAAAAATGTTTGTGTTATGTTACAGAGATTCATTTTGCGTGTCGGAATTTTTTTTTTACTGCAGGTCCCACAAAATGGTGTGAGCGTAGGAAAATTTTTTATGTCATGTTAAAGGACGAAATGAAAACCTTATATGAAACACTTATTTAGGTCTAGAGATTCTCTTTACTAAATGTAGCAAAGATCATACTCGAACTGCATTTTAGTGTTTGATGGTCAAGTTAGAATTTCTACCTATTTAGTGTTTGCTTGATGTTGTAAACTCCATTAGAATCATGAATTAGAATGTGGGGTTGTGATTTCTCTCTACCTCCTACTTCCCAAATACAATAGGATAAACGTGCACCTCCCACAAGTAACGTTTTGTCCATCTAGTTTAACCCTTTTCCTAAGTTGACCTTCTTGTTCTGTTTCATTCCCTACATATTTCACCTGCAAAACACAAACACAATAACCATCGAACTCAACAAGTTAAGGGACAAAATTAAACAGAAGCAAATAAATAAAATAACAAAAAATAAGTAAAATAAAAGAAGAAAATGAGGATTCTTTATGGAAAGAAGCTTAGCTAACCAAAAAACTGGTCTTTCCAATTTGGCAGTCACCCAAGAGGCTTTTCTTCAAAGAAACCAAATCAGAGTTCAAGTCGTGGGTTTGAAGTGGTGGTGGTCACCTGCACCAATTCAAAGATAGGATCAACGGCGGCGGCGGCGGCTGCATTCCGTGCAAGGTAGGATGGTTCCTCCCAGAACAGAGGAGGACGGAAACACGATGACGAAGCCAGCGCCGGACAACATTCTGGTGACACTGGAACATATTTTGTTTTTGCGGAAAGTGACTCTCCTGTTACAGAAGAGTTCTCCACACATGACTAGGGATGTGCATGGGTCGAACCGAACCGATTTTTTTGAAAAACCGAACCGAATTGGTTTAAGTGGTTCGGTTCGAAAGTGGTGCGGTTCGGTCCAAAACTGGTTCGATTCGGAAGTGGTTCGGTTCGGTTCGAAAGTGGTTCGGTTCGGTTCAGAACCGGTTCGGAAGTGGTTCGGAACCGGTTCGGGTCGACCCTCTTTTGAAAAGAAAAAAATTAAAAATTTTAAAAAATAAAGTTATAAAAATTAATTTGGTTTGGTTTGAAAATGGTTCGATTCGGTTCGGAAACGGTTCGGTTCTTAAACCGGTTCTAAAAACTGGTTCGGTTCTTAAACCGGTTCTAAAAACCGGTTCGGTTCATGAACCGGTTCTTTAAAAACAGGTTCGGTTCATGAACTAGTTTTTTAAAACCGGTTATTTTATGGAGCGGTTCGGTTCGGTTTATGGTTCAACCCACTTTTATGGTTATTTTGCACACCCCTACATATGACAAAAAAGAAAAAAGAAAAAAAATGTTGGGCACAAAAAACGAACTATCAGCTAGAGATTGTTTTCTGTGCACGTAAGGCTAGTTTATCCTTTTTTTTTTTTTGAGTTATTTTTCTTATGTTACATAAATAAATTATTATCTCATATACTCACATTTTTTAAATGGGTCTCACAATATTTTTTTTCTCTCACCTTCCACTTTTCTCTCTCTCCTAGTTATTGTTTGAGCATAAGATAATATTTCTCTATGCAGACCTCCTGGAT
>JAVKPL010002437.1:0-182117 GCA_032173675.1 Gastrolobium villosum
GTGTTTTGTGGCCTCGTTGGTTGGTATTCTTGTGCTAGCAAGGGTTGCCTAGTGTTGAGAAAAGGTATAAAGAGAGCAAGATTCTGCATCATTCAACGAGTAACGAGGAGGAGGATGAGAGGATGATGAGCAGCAAAATATGAGGCAGAGAAGGATCAGTGGTTGGAACTTCAATGAAGATGGGTTGGAACTCGACCCTGTATTCCCAAACGATCAGACCAACTACGATGATTCTATTGTTAAAGAAGTGAGGTTTGGAGGTGAAACTGTTATCCAAGACACGGGTGTTCAGATGGGTGAATCAGAAGAGCATGGTGTTGCTGCATCAAGAACCACGAGGGAGCCAAACCCGAGTGCTGTTAATGTTGATGAGGTTGAGACTTTAGTGGGTATTCGTGGTTCTGCAGGAGTGGGAAAAGCTGGAAGTGTTGAGGTTGGAAACGGGGAAGCCATGTTGGCCACTCTGAATGTATTAAAAGGGAGCTTGGAACAAGAGCTTGGGCAAGTTAAGTTTCTGATGAATATGTTACAAGGAGAGGAGCCTCAAGTGGTTGATAGTGAGGAGCAAATGATTTCAAGGCTGATGACTGAATTGGAAAACGAGAGGAAGAAGAACTTGCAGTTAGAGTTGCAGATTGAGGCCTTCAAGCTTCAGCTTTCTTCCGGTGTTAATTAATAGTTCTAAAATCTAATCCAAGGTCTCAATCAGTTAAAATCTAAACAGGTTTGGAAAAAATTATATTGAAAGAGAGAAGCAAAACTCCCTAAACGTGGTGTGTTTCCCTCTAAAACAACCTCGTTTTGGATCGAAAGTGATACTTTATCTCTACTGACACAGATATGAAACACTCCCCCTTCTCTCTCTCTCTATATATATATATATATAGATGATATAATAATGTCCCAATCCGTTAGGATTGTTTTAAAGATAAGGGATTTAGATAGATATAGTATTTCTGGTCACTAGATTGGTTTAGTGCTAAAGACGTTTACATAGTTTGAATGAGGTTGAGGTTATAAGCTCCAAATCTCAATGCTCTACCCTAATATAAAAAAAACTGTGATATACTGTCGACGATCGAGACTCCGGTTTGGTATATCTTGTAAGTTGTATTCATTTGCTTATGTTGTAATTCACGTGTACTCGTTGCTTTGGTAATATATGCTATGGCTTGGCCAACAGGTCTTTGTCTTTAATATTAATTTTAGCGGTAGGATATATATATATATATATATATATATATATATATATATATATATATATATATATATATATATGGGGCATGATCATGTACACCGGTATAAGAATAAGAAGTCTTACACCAAATTTTAATCATTGATTTTCTGCATCTAACGGTTAAGATTTATTAAGTCTCATTAATTAATTAATTTTTAATTCCCAATAAATCTCAATTGTTGGATGCACGGAAATCAACGGTTAAGATTTGGTGTAAGATTTATCAACTTACACCGGTGTAAGAATAATAAATTTTACACCAAATTTTAACCGTTGATTTACTTGCATCCAAATATTGAGATTTATTGGGAATTAAAAATTAATTAATGAGAGAAATCGAATAAATCTTAACCGTTAGATGCAGAAAATTAATGGTTAAGATTTGGTGTAAGACTTTTTATTCTTACACCGATGTAAGATGATCCTGCCCTATATATATATATATATATATATATATATATATATATATATATATATATATATATATATATATATATATATATATATATATAACAAATTTTATTTTACTATCATTCACTATAATTATGGATTTCGGGAAGTATATAGTTATATTATTAAAGTTTTTTTTTCTATTCAAAATTTTTTTCAGAGAAAAAAAAATACTGATCTAAGGGTGATTAGAGAAGCAATAGATTGGTAGTAAAAAAAATGGCACTGTGAATATCCTCCATATTATTTTTATTAAGGGTTTAATATTTCTTATTAGAGATAAAATTATTTCTTGTTATACTAAAATGTCATTTTGTGGTTGGAAAAAATAATAATAATAAAGATTAATATAATTTTAAAATAAATTAGAATTATAAAAGTATTTTTCTCCCAACCTTAAAATGAGATCATTTTGTGATCATAGGAAATAAGTTTGTTGGAAGTATTTACCTGTGAATAGTAATAAAATTTCACATTGGTTAGGCATAGATCAAGTTATGATCATAGTAGTACAAAAGATTTATAGACATACTATAAAATTATTTGTCTCATGTATAATATTAAGTGTCAGTGGATTTAATTAAGAAAATGGCATTATGGTAATTTGACTATTAAGGGAAGTTTTTTTAAATGGGTAACTGGTGACAGTTTCAGTTACGTTAAAAGAAAGGAGGTTTTTTGATAAAAGAGTCTGCATAAACCATCTCCTTCATTGTCTGCCCATCATAGTTGTATCCAATCACTGTCAAAGAAGATACAAGTAGGGAAAAGGGTCAAGACTCTGAGAAAGACATTTCACCATCAAAGTTCTTCCGCATTAATGGAGAAAGATACACTTATGTGAAACTCATAAATTCTGAAGATCCTCTATCATGTTCTTGAATGTTTATTGTTGAACATGAATTAATGATTAAATGCTTACATGTGGTATCAGAGCATGTGTTTAAGAATTTATGTTTTTCCATGTATGATTATGATGGATTATTGATTTGGAAAAATTAGGGTTCTTTGTAAATTACCGTTTCCGATTTGAAAACTGAGCATTTCTGGAAGAATTGCATGATTTAATTACTGAATGCGTCGATTTTTATTACTTGCCTCCATGATTCAATATATTTTTGAATTCAATTCACTGTTACTTTTGGCAATTTGCTTCTCGTTTTTTTTTTGTGCCTATGGAGAAAGCCTATCGTGGACCACTGTTGGTATTATGGAAAAAGTGAATGATATTGGATTTCATATTATTCTTGAAATCAATTAAATGTGCATCATGATTAATGGATAATATTGGCATTCAGTTTTCGGTAACAGTGCGTTGATTTCACTTCCATTTGCATATTAATGGAATTCATTTTTTATTTTTTTTAATGCCATTAAGGTACTGAATATTGAAAAAACGTAAAGGGACATTGCAAATAAACATGTAAATATGTATTCTCATGATATTTGTAAGAACCTGCACCGTTAATTAAGTTAATTAGTGAATTAATTATGATAATTAGGAAATGATTTCATAATTGACCTAAATAATTAATATTGGGCTTAAATAATTATACTGAGTGAGTAAAAATGATGAAAGTCGCTTTTCGGAAGAAAAGCGCAGATACCGGTTCTGCTACCCGGTATAAATGCGTACCAGAAAAGTATCCCGGAAAATTATAAAGAATGCATGATAATTAATAGAATATTATGTAGGACTTGTAAAACAAGTTTCAAGTCAAAATAACGTAATCTGATGCCAGAACTGATACTGGCTATGGAAAAGCGCGTACCGGAAAGGTGCTCCGAAAAATAAAATAAAAATATGGAAAATCTTAGAAAAATGCGTAGGTCTAGATTCCAAAGTTTGGGATCAAGATTTTTTACTTTGCTATTAAGGCTAATACTGCGCGTTAAGTGGCCTTGTGCCTATAAATAGACATACTAAGGCACAAAACCCTAGGCATACCCATATTGAACGTGAGTTTGGTGGCTGAAGGGGGGTGGTTACTGCTTCATTGCCTCTCCTTCACCATTTCTTGAGCCTTGGACCATTCCTCCACGATTCTTCCTTCTCTTCTTCTTACAAACACATAGTAGGGTGGGTTGTGAGGGTGTGAGGTGGTGCTTGCTGCACACTCAGCCAATGTTGAGTGAATCCTTGAGGGCTGGTTGAAGAGTTGAGTGTGGTGAGGCTTGATCATGGCCTTTTGAGGTCAAGTGGTTACCTTGGTGAGGGGAAAGAACCAACCTTTGGGTGCATTTTCGTGCTCCTACTTGGTCTGAGTTTGAAGTGTCTTTGGAGAGCTCCAAGAGCACACACTACTCTGCTTAAAGCTTGGGGTAAGTTCCCTCACCTTTGATCTTAAGTTTTGATGCTTAAAGTTGATGTCTTGGCCATGTTTAATGAGTAAACAAGAAGGTATAATGAATATGAACCTAAAACAGATTAAAGATGCATGCTTTAACGTGTACATGTGTTAAAAGTTGGATCTTTGGGTTGGATATTCACGAAATGCAGAAACTGCATTCTGTCGTGAGATATTCGGATATTTGTCGAACAGATATCCGGATATCAGTATCCGGATATGGTATCCGGATATGCATATCCGGATATGGTATCCGGATATCCATATTCGGATGTGGGATCTGGGTATCCGGATATGGTATATCCGGATATGGCCAGTGTGATATCCGGATATGTTCCCTGTGATATCCGGATATCCTGGGATTTCGCAGAACAGTAGTTGTGCTGTATGAACAGTAAACTATTGGGGGTTTGTGGACCCTAGATTAAGGAAGTTTAACTTCTGTAATTAATGAACTAAGTCAGAATCATATGATTAAGGGCTTATGGCTTTGTTGGAAGCCTTAAGACGTAAAACGTAAAGGAAAGGCGTAGTCTTTAAGTTGTATGCTTGTGATGCATAAATATTGATGTGTTATTGGTCCATACCAGATTGTGATACTGCTGTGTTTGGACGTAAGAGTGGTTGGACTCTTGGCTTGGATAGCTAGCTTGCAAGGTAAGCTTTCGTGTCCTCGGTTTAGCCATTTTATGGTTCCACCATGTCCCATGGGGATGTGGTTTATGCATGTGGTGTTACATGCTTTGATGTTTTGGAAATGCTGTTGAGCTATTATATGCAATGTGCTTTTATGATATGCATGTGGTGTCCACCTATACGGTAAGCCTGAGTATGTAGTACATACAAGATGGTGAGGCTGTGGGTGAGGTGCAAGCGGTGTTCCTTGTACTCATGTGGGTTTAGACGTATTCCTGCATTTCTCTGGCCAGTAGATTTGATAAACACACATGGCATGATTATCTGCTGCATCGCATAGTTTTGGAACTTATATTGTAAATACTGTTTTTGAACTTATATTACACATGTAAGTGAGCTTGGGGTGGAAGATCCTTGAGGACCCCTTGTCTTACTGAGATTTCTTGTTTAGAGATCTCACCCCACGTTTGGGGACGCTTATTTCAGGATCAGGTAATGTTGAGGGCTCAGGTGGCAGGAGGCCAGAGCTGAGTTGATATTATGTTATGCTGTCATGCTGGATGTTGACTGCTGTTATGTTTTCCGCTTGATTATGTTATTATGTTGAGACTGTTAGTGGGCATTGTTGCCTTATTTGGTGAGCATGAGGTTTGTCCATGCCACATGGTTTGACTTCTGTCTTTTAATTTGATGTTGTAATTAAAGTATCAGGATTTTGACCCAGGCTGCGTGTTGTAGTCCTGTGGCTTTAGATACTCACATTATATTTATGTACGAGGTATTCAGTTAGTTGTCTTGCAATTTACATACAGGCAGCATTTTATGAAATTGATTAAGTAATCAAGTTGGCTAAGGTTAATGACGTCATAATTGAATTAAAGAAAAAGTTATTCCGCATTTTAATTAAGCGTGGCTTAATACGATAGTATGTTAACAATCCGGGTTAACACGGGCTGTTACATTTTATGGTATCAGAGCACTTTCTAGGGAAAAGCCTGTATGTATTGCAATAACTTAGGATGTGTCGTTGCGTGTCTACTTTGCGTTCTCTCTGATTGGTGTGTGTTATGATGATGCATATGTGACCACATGGCGTGGGCCTGATCAACTCATTCTTTGTGTAACTTGTGCAGAGTCATGGTGCCACCAAGGAGGAACCCTAGTACGAGCGAGGATCAATCAGATCCTATCCTGGCTGCATTAGCTGAGATGCAGGCGGCCCGACTAGCCGACCAGGATGCCACGAGGTTGGCAAACCAGGCGATGCTGGACGCTATCAGAGATGCGAACAGACGAGCCACGGCTGAGGTTCTGGAGGAGAACCGGATGGCCAACATGACTATGATGAGAGTCATGTTGGAGGAGTTGAGGGCTGGTCCTGCTGCTGGCCAGTGTCCTCCACCACCTCCACCCCCGCCACCGCCTCCACCTCCGCCTAGTCAACAGGAGGACACCCAGAGTCAGATGGGTGAGGGCAGTCACTTGACGGGGGCTATGCAGACCATCCCCGTATTTTCTGAGGATCGTGACGAGATCGATCGCCGGCTGAATGCTTTCCGCAAGCATAAGCCACCTACTTTCGACGGATCTTATGATCCCATTGCTGCTGCCAGATGGCTACAGGCGTTGGACAAGATCTTTCGGATCATGCAGTGCACCGATCCGCAAAAGCCGTTGTTCGCCACTTACATGCTGGAGGGCGAGGCCCATGAGTGGTGGACCAACCTTTCTCACATCTACGAGATGCAGGGCCGTGTGATGACGTGGCCATTCTTCGAGGAGTGCTTTCTGGGTCAGTACTTTCCTTATGACTCACAGGAGAGGAAGCAGAGAGAGTTTGACCGGTTGGTGCAGGGCTCGCTGTCTGTCGACGAGTACCTGGCCAAGTTTAATGAGCTGGTCAAGTTCGCTCATTTCCGCATGGCGAGACCGACTCCTATTTTTCTTGCTGCTAAGTTCCGGAGGGGACTTAATGAGGACATTGCTGGACATCTTGCTGGTTCTGATTTGAGAGACTTCGGAGCTTTAGTACAGCAGTGCCGCGACATTGAGGACTACTGCCGTGCGTGTCAGGCCAAGAAGGCCAAGATCGAGGTGCCACAGGGTACCGGAGGTTCCGCTCCCTGGAGGAACAGAAATTTTGCAAACAAGGGCAAGGGCAAACAGTTGGAGAAAGGTACACTTATGTGAAACTCATAAATTCTGAAGATCCTCTATCATGTTCTTGAATGTTTATTGTTGAATATGAATTAATGATTAAATGCTTACACATACAACCTTAAAGTTTTGGGTTGAGATATAATATCACTTATTATAAATTTGTCAATTGATCCATTGTTACAAATATATATATTACAAAGGGTTTTGGACTCTTTTGTCAATTGATCCATTGGTACAAATATGTATTACAAAAGGTTTTGGGCTCTTAGATTACCGTTCATAACAAAATTATCTCCAACAGGATGAAAATTAAACCTTTTTAATCAATAGAAAAAGAGGTTAGTGGGATAAAAGCTCAGACCCATTGGCAACTTGCATTGTCAAGAGGATGATAACATGAATTTAAACTATGATCACATGGGAATTTATGACATTAATCTTTGAAATACTTCATTGTAAATTATATTAAAGGTACTATTTGTCTTTTACCAAAAAAAAAAGGTACTATTTGTAACACAATCATTTTCATCAAGTATCAATATCTTCAATCCATGCTTGCTCTTTACTCTAGACAGTGCCACATATAATTGGCCATGAGTGAAACAGGCTTAGGGAGATAGATTGCAACATGAGAAAGAGATTGTCCTTGGCTCTAATTGATATAGTCATGCCAAATGAAACAATCAGGGGGAATTGTCTTCTTTGGAAATTTATAGGAAATGTGTGACTTGATGGGTTTATCGTCATTCTAAGGATTAACACAGTTTCACCTATATTGCTTCCTGTAAGAACAATTGCTTCAACAACATGATTCCCCAATTTTGTAATGAGCAGCCTTGTGTCATTGCATAAACCTCTGGACTGATCAATATTTCTCAATAGCATTATTGGAACTTTAACCTTCAAGGTTAATTTAATAATAATAATTTTATCTCAGATATGAACTTTCATTTATTATAATTAGATTTACAAAATAATAATAATAGTTATTTTTTGTAAGGATTTGTGTCGTTAGTATTTGAAGATTTTAAAATATGTATTTACAAAAATTGAAATCTGAATTTGAAATTTAATTATAAAAGAATAATAGTAAAATTTTAATTTAATTATAAAAATATGTTGGCACATGGGACTGACAAGCCCTCTGAGCCAAGCCCAATTTACAACCTTTAACTATCAGCATTTTATGTAAACATTAAAATAGTGGGAAATAGTGGGGAAATAGTGGGAAACATTAAAATAGTCTGTGAAATACTTAAGTGCTAACATTTTTTTACGATGCAAGAGTTGGATGGTCACTAAATAATCATTTATTTTTACAGTGATTAAATTTTTAAATTTATTTTTACTGAATGATAGGCGTCATTTTTTATTTAAATTAAAAATTTAAATTCTTTTGTAGTTTTTTATTCATAATTCTTTTGAAAATATACCAATATCTTGATCAATATCAACGCCAACATTAATGTCATAGTGAATTGGTTACTAATGGTATTACTATTTTTAAAATGACAACTTAATTCTCAATGTAAAAATACACGACCATATCAACGCCAACATTAATTATCATTATATATATATATATATATATATATATATATATATATATATATATTCTGCAACTTTTATGTTAAAATATTCAGGAATCATAAATTTACATAATTTTTTTTCTTGTGTTATTATTATGAGTTTAATTAGCAACGTTTAACAGAAATGAACTGCCTTGGAATATTAAACATCATACCATAAAAGAAGGTGACAAACTTCGTAGTTTTGCACATTTTGTAGCCTTTTTTTCTCATATAAGTTTCACATTATTGTTCAGCTTTGAAACAGTAGTAGAGGATACCATTATCACATAGCATCCACTATCTAATTTTATTGTTCAAGGAAACCGAGTTTCCCTCTTTTTCTTACAACCTCATTTTTCCACTTCGCACCGCCCTATTGTGTTTTGTTGATCTCTCTCACACATAATAATTACGATCAAAACCACCAGCAAATGTTATATTTGCCTTTTCAAATTCTATTCTATATTTTTTTGAATTTATCTTTTCAAATTCATTCAACCTAACCATTAATATCGTTTCATCTATGTCTTCACAAATTCCATTTAATCTCAACATTAAATTTCCATTCAATTCAAACAAATAGCAAGTGTTATTTTTACTTTTTCAAATTCCATTCAATTTGTTTTATTAATTTTTTACAAATTCAAATTATGTACATTAAATATCGTTTAAGTTATGACTAACAGTGGGAACTGCAGATAACCCAAGAGTCAAATATTTTAGTTGAATTGCTGATTTTTGGAATGAGCACTAAAATGTTTTCCTCATCATTCACTTAGATTATTGCGCCCTTTGAATTTTTCCACGCATATCGTAATTCCAGACAATTTTCAAATTACTAACATTTTAAAATTCCAATGTCATTTTATTTATGACTAACTGTGGGAACTGCAACACTATAATAACATTAAGGAATTGAAGCAATTTGCGTTGCAAGTGCAGCACTAAGTTACCATCATTATTAAGTTACCACAAATTTTAAGTTTTCCATACAAATAGAAATACAACAGGTGCAATAAATAATTCAAAAGTTTTAATAGACTCAACAACTTTCAATGCTAGTTTAAAAATATATTAATATATGACTTTTTTAAATTATTTAAAATCTCTAACTGAATATTAATGGTATTGAATTCAAAAATAATTTTTTAAAATCTTAGTTGAATACACCCTTGAAATAATAATAAAAATCTTCTCTCATAAATATTATTTAAAAATTATTAATATTGATTTGATTAAATTTAACATTCGATATAAAAAAATACATTCATATGGAAAAATTAAGAAAATGTATTGCGCCTAACTATACGTTAATATATAAGAAAATGCTCCATATTTGTGTTCTTTAATGATATCTAAATTTAATATATTTTTTAAAATTAAGATGCATAAGAAGGATAATATCTAAATTCCTTGTGAGCCTTTCTGTATAATTTTGTATAACTATTATAATGGTGTGGCATCCACTTAAAAAATAAAAAACAGCAATTCACTTCTACATCCCAAAGACTCATTACAAATTATTCTTTGCGAATTTGATACAATAAAAATTGACATTTTTATTTTAACTTTCTTTTGAACTCTACAATTCTAATTTTTTCCCCATTAAAAAATGTTGAACTTTTTTCCCACATATATCATGATTAAAATTCGAATTTTAAAAAAGTAATGAAGTATTAATATAGATATTTGCCATAAATTAATGCTGAATCAATTTAAATAACTTTAATTGTAATGTATTGAAGTAAAATAATTAACTAATTGAATATAAATTTAGTTGAACTGTATTATATTTTAAAATCACCAATGACATAGAAATATCTTTCAGTGAAAAGGAATTGAGTAAAATCATTCATGCTAGTTGGAATTTATTGGCAAGGTGCAACACATTAATTTGAGCAAAACAAACGAGCAACGTTAGTGATTCAATAAGGCAAAGTTCTCGATCATTTCATAGTTCGCTATAGCCTGTAATGAATTTGGGGGAGATCGACACTTGTCTTGTTTTTCTCATAGTTCGATATTTTGATCATGTAATTTGCTATTAATAGTAATGAATTAGGTGACCATTAGTAAGGTGCTACGTTACCAAACAAGTATGCTAGCTGTTGCATAGTGAATTTGTACACACGTCACTTTGGCAAATTTTACTATTCGCGTGTTGGATGATTTTTTATTTTTATTTTAAAAAGTGGCGTTAGTTATGGTCATTGTTCCCATCTCGTGAGGGTTGATCTCACACCTAGTTTATTTTTTTATTATAAATTACTTTTTATTGAGTTTTTAAAAATTCATTGCCGGAGTGATACGATAAAATTGTAAAGATAAAAACTTCTAGATAAAATATTAATTTTTATGTAAAAAGTGAATAAGATGAATTCGGATAATGATTTGGATTGCATTATTTTAGGATTTGAAAATTAAGAAAAGAAGATATAAAATATTTTTTTTCGTAATCAAAATAAATTTTGTTTAAGATATCCTTTTTAATTTGAAAGAGAGAAGTTAATTTGATAAAATGTCTCGGAGAATTTTATTTTTTGAAATAACATATCATACCTATTGTATCTACTTTTTAATATCCTTAAATCATAATCTCAATTCACTTTTGATAATGGGCGTTTTGTCGAGGAAAAATTGTTACCGGACAAATTAGATAAGATTTATAAAGTGTATGTTTAATTTGAGGTAAAATATAGATAGAGAAATAAGTGTCAATTACGAAAATATCGTTTTGTTAAAATAGCATTTATTTCCATTCTCGACGAAACCATAAAGCTTCCCAGCTGGAGCCATGGCTGAGGGAAGGAAAGACCTTCTTTTCCCTCGTTACTCTACCAACCTAACAACTTTTTTAACTAAATTGTTGCCTCTTAATTTCAAAAAAAAAAGGACAAAACACTACTAAAAACTGCTATTTTTTCGACGGAAAAATTCCGTCGAAAATGTTTAAAATTCCGTCGAAAATGATGTTTTCGACGGAATTTTCGACGGAAATGAAGTCGTCGAATATCTCTTCGTGGGTAATAGTTTTTTCGACGGAATTAGAGATTCCGTAGAAAACTTTCCACGGAAATTATTTCCGTCGAAAAATTTCAACGGAATGAATTTCCGTGGAAATTTTTCGACAGAATAATTTCTGTGGAAAGTTTTCGACGGAAAAATAATTCCGTTGAAATTTTTCGACGGAAAATGAATAAAATTCCGTCGAAAAATCTTGTAATAATTTTTGACGGAAAACATATTCCGTCGAAAATTTTCGACGGAAAATGAAAAAAATTTCGTCGAAAATTCTTACAATAATTTTCTACGGAAAATAAATTCCGTCGAAAATTTTCGACGGAAAATGAATTAAATTCCGTCGAAAATTCCTACAAAAATTTTCTACGGAAAAAAATTCCCGAAAATTTCGGAAAATGAATTAAATTCCGTCGAAAAATCCTGCAATAATTTTTTACGGAAAACAAATTTCGTCAAAAAATTTCGATAGAAATTGAATGATATTCCATCAAAAAATCTTGCAATAATTTTTGACAAAATTGCTTTTCCGTCAAAATAATTTTTTTATTTAATTTCTTTCTACAAAATTAATACCAATTTATATTTTGAACCTAATAAACAAATATAATGAAAGTGAATAATATATTAAAATTATATACTTATTGTATACAGTTAGCTAGAAGTGTACAATAAGTATATATTTTAACCTTAAAAAATTAACAAATAAAATTTAAATATCAATACACAATGCAATACTAACTTCATAATTCAACAAAATAATTCTCTCAAATCTTTTTTGAACTTTATATCAATACACAATCCTTCTATTCCAACACATACAATATTCAACTTCACCAAATACTCAAACCTAAGAGTGATAAATTTTGCAAACTTAGGATTAGAAGCCTAATCTTGATACACATGGATAATGATTTTAAGTGTGTGTGAACTTGAAATATTCTTCCTAGTCAAGGCTTTCCTTAACTTGAACCTTCCTTGGCCTTTTTCTCCGTCTTTGACCATGTTCTTCATCAGGAGCATCATCTTCCAATTTGGAACTATCCACGGTAGGGAAATGCCTGATTAATAAAACCATATTATAGTGAATATCTAAATATTCTATTTTGGAAGAAATTAACAAAAATATTATTTTATATTGAAATATTCAAATGTTAAAGCAATTTCAAAGCCAAGTGAGATACAATCATCAATTTAATTAATCTAAGGACACATGAACTAAAACAATTAATAAACATGGTACTTTTCTAGTAGTGAGATGAGAGATACCTAGCTGTGCTATAGATGAGAGACCAACTTAGGTTCTTAAAAGCATTCACTCAATTTATAACTGGAAAAAGGACCACTACTAGATGGTACTGAGATTTGCACAACATAAGTTGGAGTCTATATATGCATATAATTTCAAGATCGAAAAATATTTAAATTTGATTAGTTATCTAACTGTACATGTTTCAATATTGAGATGCATGTATTTCTCCAAAAATATTCATATTCTAGTTAATCAATGTCTCAAAGACTAGAAAAAGTTAATACATAAAAAGTAATGACGTACCCCTGTCTGTTGCTTAAGGGTTTTGTTTGTTTTATGTGCATTATCTTACTCTATGCAGGTTAATACATCAAAAGTAATGAACTTAATTTATTTTTTTATTTTTGGTAAGCATGAACTTAATTAACTACAAGAGAGTTTGACAAACGTATATTTATATTCTAGTTAATCAATGTCTCAAACTGCAGAAGAGACAAGGGAACACAATTAGAAAGTTTTGAGAAAAACTTACTAAGATTCCTAGCACAGTACTAAGAACCTGAAGCATCCACAGAGATATATATGATCAGTTAAAGAACTGTTTGGTAGAAGGAGAAAGAAAAAAGGTTCGAAGCCTTTCTATTGAAATTTATACCTGCAATGTGCAAACAGAATCTGTTGCTGAAAATATTGCTCCAATTGCTGCATTCAGTAGTAGACTCAGGCAAGAAGAGATCGATGAGAAGAAGGAAATATTCCAAATTTGCAGATAAGTCCAACATACAACTATAACCGAAGTAAGTAAATTTAAACATACCCAGATAATCTCCAATCTTTAGGGAACCAATGTCCAATTTCTGGAAAAAGTGTATTGCCCCAAGTCAAAACAAGTAATATTTATTACAAAAATTGACATGATTTCTCAATCGAAGATTCAAAGAAAACAGGCAATGAACAACTTTTCTTGACGCTTGAAATTCGGGGCTTGAATTAATTCAAATTACCTAGTGATATGATGCAGAATGATATCAAAGTACCAAATGCACCAAAGATAATTATAGTCATAAAATTATGGAAAAATTGTTTCTTCTTGAACTGAAACCTGGAAGAGACAAACAACAATAACAGAACAATTGAAGTGAGAAGGCAGCAATTGTTAAAATCTATTCATATTGAAGTATCAGTATCAGTATAATGAACTCACCCGGCATTGAAAATGACGGGTGGGAGAAGGTAAATAAAGATTATATCAATGTATTGAAGGAAGAGGATGCTATAAATATCAGTGTAATCTTTTCCAAAACTCCACAAACCCTTCAGAGAAGCCAAACTATACTGATCTACAAAACCTGCCAAGACAAATTCAACTTAGGTGCACCTTTTCTTCAATGGATTAAATTCAACCCATAATAATGATGATTGATTCATTCTATTTAATTTAGTTAATAACTTGTTTAATGCATTTTTTCTTTAATTTTAATAAGCATTTAATTATCACCAGTTTAATACGTTACAGCATAAATGCTCTTGTAACAATTTGATCTTGTAAACACAAAATTAATTCCATATAGCAAATAACAAGTTATAGAAATCCATGTGGAAAATAAAATTTAAAAAACATAGTCTGACAGAGATCACAAATAAAAGAAAAGTTTTACATTTAGGAAAAGTTTTACTTTGCTTGAGTTAGCAAAGTAAAATATATAACTAGCAAATTAACTCAAAAAATGACATGTAAGCTAATAATCAACTAACAGAAATTGCTTTTACAAATTCAATTTTTTAAAATATTTTTCTATAAGTCCTGCCTTAGAATCAAACCAATATATAAAATTTCATTCAGAAAAAACTTTTTAATTTTAAACTTTCTATAATAATTATTTTTGATTTTCAACAGAACAAGCAGAAAGATAATAATAAGTCAATGAAGGTGTGCATGGATACCTCTTTTTGGTTACACAAGTCTTCAGAAGCCAGGCAATGATTTTATGCAGAATCCATGAACTTCATGATGGCTGTGTCCTTCAAAAGTTTTTGTATACAGTTGGATGGAGATATGATGTATGTCTAACATATAACACATCCTTTGCTCCCATGCTCACTCCAACTATTACACGAGTTCCAAAACGTTCTGTAAACCTTGTATGAATCAGTAAAAATTATTTTATTATTGTGAAGTTACAAATATAGCTTGTTTTAATTGTTTCACTCAATGACATCCCATCACAATGCAATTTGCATACTACAAAAGAGCATTACTGAAGAGCATACTACAAAAGAGCATGACGAAGGCAATGCAATTTTCCAAAGGCTTGCTTTGCCTTCCCTCCTGACCGATCGCCAGGAAACTCCTGGCCTTTTCCCCTTTGACCTCTCGAATACTTTTCCATCGTCAAAGTCCAGACCAATATCTGCATCATTGGCACTGTCAGCAAACCCACTCTGTTGCCTCTGCTTTCCTCCATTTCTTAACAGATTCAATATCCTCCTTTTTCTGCTTAGCCCTTTCTTTCAATATAAAATAATATCAGATCAACAAAGAGTAATTCAAAATTCTCTTCTTTACAAAAATCCCAATGCTTAAATAAAATATAAGTAATGAAAGCAGTCCAAAATTTCTAATAATTGGAACCTAGCACCGAAAAAACGAATGCCCTTTCTAATTAAAATTAATGTGCTTGCACCTCGCTCCTACAATACAACAAACATATGGGAACTGAACTATTAGGGAATATCCTTTAACAAGAGAAGGATAAGGATCTCAGAAGCACAAGCGATAAACGTAATAGTTCATGAAGGGTATAGCAGTTGCACAGAAGAAGAAAAATCACAAATGATATAATATCAAGTAACCTCAACCAAAAAATAAAAAAATAGCTCACAAACCATAAACTTACTTTCATCTAGCCAATGACAAAAACGAAAAAAAATAAAAAAAATAAATAAAACAGTCGCAACGTTAATCCTTCGTTCAGAATGGTAAATACAAAGGCTTTTTCAACGATTTAACCAAGAAAATAAAACGTAAATTACAACAACAAAAAAGGAAAGGAGAAGAAGAAAGAGCAACAGAGATTGGAAGCACGACTCACCGTAGTTCAATGTTCAAAAAGAGTTGCTGTTTTTGAATAGTAAGGTGAATAGTGAATAGTATAACCTGTGTGGCGGAAGCTATGAGATGCAAATCAAAACATGTAACACTCTATCAAGGCTTCTACAGAATTTCTCTCCTTGTTGCGTATCCGAAATGAGACCGTTTAATTTTCTGAAAGCGCTTCCCGTACAACAACACTCCCAATCCAACCACACCCTAAAACCCTAAAATAGCTGCAACTATCGGAAAGTGGGTTTTAGGGTTAAGAGACAGGTTTTTGAACGAAAGGCGCATCGACGGCTCACACGGTACTATAGGAATTGTTTTCGACGGAATTTCTTTTCCATGGAAAATCTTCGACGGAATCAGTTTTCCGTCGAAGATTTCATAAAATTTAATTTGTTTGGAATTGTTTTCGACGGAATTCCTTTTTTCGACGGAATCAGTTTTCCGTCAAAGATTTCATAAAATTTAATTTGTTTCTGATTTATTTTTTTTGGAATTGTTTTCGACGGAATTCATTTTCCGTGGAAAATCTTCGACGGAATCAGTTTTCCGTCGAAGATTTCATAAAATTTAATTTGTTTCTGATTTATTTTTTTGGAATTGTTTTCGACGGAATTTCTTTTCCGTGGAAAATCTTCGACGGAATCAGTTTTCCGTCGAAGATTTCATAAAAATTAATTTCTTTCTGATTTATTTTTTTGGAATTGTTTTCGACGGAATTCCTTTTCCGTGGAAAATCTTCGACGGAATCAGTTTTCCGTCGAAGACTTCATAAAAATTAATTTCTTTCTGATTTATTTTTTTGGAATTGTTTTCGACGGAATTCCTTTTCCGTGGAAAATCTTCGACGGAATCAGTTTTCCGTCGAAGATTTCATAAAAATTAATTTCTTTCTGATTTATTTTTTTGGAATTGTTTTCGACGGAATTCCTTTTCCGTGGAAAATCTTCGACGGAATCAGTTTTCCGTCGAAGATTTCATAAAATTTAATTTGTTTGGAATTGTTTTCGACGGAATTCCTTTTCCGTGGAAAATCTTCGACGGAATCAGTTTTCCGTCAAAGATTTCATAAAATTTAATTTGTTTCTGATTTATTTTTTTGGAATTGTTTTCGACGGAATTTCTTTTCCGTGGAAAATCTTCGACGGAATCAGTTTTCCGTCGAAGATTTCATAAAAATTAATTTCTTTCTGATTTATTTCTTTGGAATTGTTTTGGAATTCCTTTTGTTTTCGAATCAGTTTTCCGTCGAAGATTTCATAAAAATTAATTTCTTTCTGATTTATTTCTTTGGAATTGTTTTCGACGGAATTCCTTTTCCGTGGAAAATCTTCGACGGAATCAGTTTTCCGTCGAAGATTTCATAAAATTTAATTTGTTTCTGATTTATTTTTTTGGAATTGTTTTCGACGGAATTTCTTTTCTGATTTATTTCTTTCAAATCCTTTTCCGTGGAAAAATTGTTTTCGATTAATTTCCTTTTCCGTGGAAAATCTTCGACGGAATCAGTTTTCCGTCGAAGATTTCATAAAAATTAATTTCTTTCTGATTTATTTCTTTGGAATTGTTTTCGACGGAATTCCTTTTCCGTGGAAAATCTTCGACGGAATCAGTTTTCCGTCGAAGATTTCATAAAAATTAATTTCTTTCTGATTTATTTCTTTGGAATTGTTTTCGACGGAATTCCTTTTCCGTGGAAAATCTTCGACGGAATCAGTTTTCCGTCGAAGATTTCATAAAAATTAATTTCTTTCTGATTTATTTTTTTGGAATTGTTTTCGACGGAATTCCTTTTCCGTGGAAAATCTTCGACGGAATCAGTTTTCCGTCGAAGATTTCATAAAAATTAATTTCTTTCTGATTTATTTCTTTGGAATTGTTTTCGACGGAATTCCTTTTCCGTGGAAAATCTTCGACGGAATCAGTTTTCCGTCGAAGATTTCATAAAAATTAATTTGTTTCTGATTTATTTCTTTGGAATTGTTTTCGACGGAATTCCTTTTCCGTGGAAAATCTTCGACGGAATCAGTTTTCCGTCGAAGATTTCATAAAATTTAATTTCTTTCTGATTTATTTTTTTGGAATTGTTTTCGACGGAATTCCTTTTCCGTGGAAATCTTCGACGGAATCAGTTTTCCGTCGAAGATTTCATAAATTTAATTTCTTTCTGATTTATTTTTTTGGAAGAATCAGTTTTCCGTCGAAGATTTCATAAAAATTAATTTTTTTTGATTTATTTTTTTGAAATTGTTTTCGACGGAATTCCTTTTCCGTGGAAAATCTTCGACGGAATCAGTTTTCCGTCGAAGATTTCATAAAAATTAATTTCTTTTTGATTTATTTTTTGAAATTGTTTTCGACGGAATTCCTTTTCCGTGGAAAATCTTCGACGGAATCAGTTTTCCGTCGAAGATTTCATAAAATTTAATTTGTTTCTGATTTATTTTTTTGGAATTGTTTTCGACGGAATTCCTTTTCCGTGGAAAATCTTCGACGGAATCAGTTTTCCGTCGAAGATTTCATAAAAATTAATTTCTTTTTGATTTATTTTTTTGGAATTGTTTTCGACGGAATTTCTTTTCCGTGGAAAATCTTCGACGGAATCAGTTTTCCGTCGAAGATTTCATAAAAATTAATTTCTTTCTGATTTATTTCTTTGGAATTGTTTTCGACGGAATTCCTTTTCCGTGGAAAATCTTCGACGGAATCAGTTTTCCGTCGAAGATTTCATAAAAATTAATTTTATTTTGATTTATTTTTTTGGAATTGTTTTCGACGGAATTCCTTTTCCGTGGAAAATCTTCGACGGAATCAGTTTTCCGTCGAAGATTTCATAAAAATTAATTTCTTTTTGATTTATTTTTTTGAAATTGTTTTCGACGGAATTCCTTTTCCGTGGAAAATCTTCGACGGAATCAGTTTTCCGTCGAAGATTTCATAAATTTAATTTCTTTTTGATTTATTTTTTGAAATTGTTTTCGACGGAATTCCTTTTCCGTGGAAAATCTTCGACGGAAATATGATTTCCGTCGAAAAATTCATAAAATTAATTTGTTTTTTTATTTATCTTTTACAAATTGATTTCGACGGAATTTTATTTCCGTGGAAAATCTTCGACGGAATCAGTTTTCCGTCGAAGATTTCATAAAAATTAATTTCTTTTTGATTTATTTTTTTTGGAATTATTTTCGACGGAATTCCTTTTCCGTGGAAAATCTTTGACGGAATCAGTTTTTCGTGGAAGATTTCGTAAAATGTATTTCTTTTTTGATTTATTATTTTGAATTTGTTTTCGATGGAATTCCTTTTCCGTGGAAAATATTCGACGGAATCAGAATTCCGTCGAAATATCATAAAATTAATTTCATTTTGATTTATTTTTTCAAATTATTTTCGACGGAATTCTTTTTCCGTAGAAAATCTTCGACGGAATCAGATTTCCGTCGAATATTTTTTACGGAACTTAATTTTCGTCAAAAATTATCGACGGAATACATTTTCCGTTGAAATTTCCGTCTTTAATTTGGACGGAATATTTTCCGTCGAAAATTTCCGTCGAAAATTTCCACTTTTCTAGTAGTGTGTGGATATTATATCTCAGGTTCGCGATTGCGATTATGGGTGAAGAATGATCATCAGAATTGATGATCCGATTAACCTCAATTGGAAATAAGGATTTTGATTTAATTGAGATTAATCGTGAATTTGATAATTTTTCTAATTCTTTAACCAGATTTGTTTCTTTTCCTAACGCAGATCGATATCGTGCGATTGTGGATATTCAATCAGAGGTTCGTGATTGCGATTATGGAAAAGGAATAATCATCCAATGAAGAAGGACGTCCATGGAACCCTAACATTAGGTTGGTTAATTTTTAATTATGAATTCTAATTCTAATTTTATATTCTGCCTTTTAAATTATTTAAACTGAAATCAAAAACCCCCGCTTTTATTTTCTATTTTCAACAATGATTTTGACCGAAATAATTTCCTTGAGAGACGACTTAGGGTTTCCACTTTACTGCAAATTTTCTGAACCCTAAATAAAAATAAATTTTAATTTGCGCGAGTTCGATAGCTCATGACAAATTTGGCGTTCTGATTCCACTTTAACTACATTAATGGTTTTCAAATAATATTGAGTCTGTTTGACTATCTGTTTTCAAAAATTACAAATGATACAGATCTAGAAGGCCATTAGTAGTAGCATTAAAATTCTAAACGTTTTTGACTATCATCGTTTTTAATGCATTTAGCATGACTAATGACCTTCTTTGCCTTTTCAAATTTCATTCAATATGTTAGTTTAGATTTTTTTTTTTAAAAAAAATTCAAAATTTAAAACTGCAAACGATACATAAAGACATCATTAATAAAATTAAGATTACACACATTTTTTACCTGCATATTTTCTAAACATATGTTGGTTTCGCGATGATTACAGTTTTCGTTTTTAGATATATATATATATATATATATATATATATATATATATATATATATATATCTTTAACTTCAACAATTTCTTTTGGTCTTTTGGTTTTTCGATAATTATGGAAAAAACATTTATTTTTTAATTGAGGGTTAACAATTTCCATGTAGAAAATAATGAAAATTTAATACAGTTATCGCCCACTAAAAGATATTAAACTCTTTTTCCACCTATATCATCTTCAAATTTTGAATTTTAAAAAAGAATTGGATATTAATACATCTGTCTGACACTAATTAATGTTGAACTCTTTTTGCACTACCTGTTTAGTTTAAATATTTTAAATTTTGAATTAAAATAAAATATTTTCTTTCATGTGTGTTTTTAAATTCTGTGTCTCGTATAACTATTTTTCGTTTTCCATCTTATCATTACGATCTAAAAGTTGGATGCTCACCGATTAATAATTAATTTTTATAGTGATTAAATTTTCATAATTAGTTTTTTTACATAATGATAGATGTCATACTTAATGGTTAACATATTTTTACGATGCAAGAGTTGGATGGTCACTGGATAATTATTTATTTTATAGTTATTAGATTTTTATAATTTGTTTTTACATAATGATAGATGTTTTTTTTATTTAAATTATAATTTTAAATTATTTTGTATTCTTTTTGATACATAATTCTTTTGTATTAATTATACATATTTTTTGAAAAATTACTTTTTTTATATTTTATTTTATAATTTTTATATTGGTTATACATATATTATATATTTAAAAATTTTATGTTAAAAATTTAATAAAAAAATACTTTTACAAAAAATTTTAAGGAGCATGAACGATTTCGTCTTATGGTTTGGAATAATTTATTAAGGATAATCTCTATATACGTTTGCCTATAAGAATAATGATGTCATGCATGTCAAATATTTTTCTAGTAAATAATGCAGCTTTTTTTTTTAGTGCCAAACATATACTTTTATATAAAATTTAGCTGATTTTAAAGTGGAAAAAATTAAAATATTTTGTAATGTGAACACAAAGTGAATATTAAAGGAAATAGCGACACGTCAGCAAACTTGCCAAAAAATATTTTTACTTTAGTATAAACTTTGCAAATTACCAAAGCTTTCTTTTTTGTTGCCTATGATGTCTTTCCAATAAACCATGTTAAAGCTATAATCTCAAGATTAATATATGGTTATCTCAAAATAAAACTCTAAAAAGTATATAAACATAAAATTAATGTTAAGAATTAATTTTAATTTGTAGTATTGTTTGTAATAATCACTTTTAAAATGTTTATTAAATTTTCCATTTAAATTGATTTTATTTACGTAAAAGTAATTTATCAATCAAGGGTGTTGAACTATACCTATTAATAGGAATTCATTATTGAAAAAAAAATTGAAATCAATATAATTAACTAAAAACAAACATGAAACAAAACGGTTAACCAATATAAAATAAGACATGGTAAAAGAAAAAAAAAAGAGATAACAAGTATATGTTTGGCACTTTATTTATAAGTAATATATTAAGGAAATCAGCTGAATTTTATATAAATATAATTCTAAGTTTAAAGTATATAATTTGAGTACAGAAACTTATTTTATCATTGCATGAAAGAATAGTTTACCAATTATAATTAAAAAGAACATGGTTTATCAAAAAAAAAAAAAAAACATGAGTAATCATGTGCTTTGAGAAGGGATTTTAATTTTTTAACGTGTCTTTTTTTGAATATAAATATATAACAATCAGCTATAGATCGTTTAGCGTTGAAAGATTTATATATAATAAACTTTTATAATTTTTTAAATTCGAATTTAAAACTTGATAGATGAAAAAATAATCCAACATATTTTCGTGATAGATAACTGTATTAGTATTTCACTACTTTTTTTGCATAGATAATTGTGAAGCCCATTAATAATTATTATTATATCTGTAGGACTAAATTATTATACCTATTAATAATCGAGAAGTAAAACTGTTTCCAATACATACCCTTTAATGTTTACATGCTCTTACGGTTTTTAATACAACGTGTCTCTTCATAATTCATTTGATAAATTAAGTTTTTTCACATGATATGAGATCGATTCCTTGGTTGAGATGGTCAGCATTAATTAAGTCAATGTTAACTTATAAACCGATTTTACTTTTATTATATTTAATGTTAGATTTAATTAGCATTAAATGTTACTTTTGGATTTAATGAAGTTTGAAAGCCAACCAAGTATCCCAATTTTCTCGACTTAAAGAGAAATGAATTCCAATATCCTTTATTCCTTTTAAATATTATCATATCATTTATTCCTTTTAAATATTATCATTTTCAACAAATCTTTGCATTGAAAATTAAGACAATTATAATTTCCGGGGAATGGTGTTGAGTTAAATCCGTAATGTTGTATATAAGAGGATAACTTTGATGTTACTTTATAAGATTAAGAGACTAAGTTGATGTCACTTAAAATATGATTTATCCAAATAGAAAAGTATTTTTTTTATTTCTACTTACAATCTATATTTTAAGATCCGAAATTATATTTAAACACAAGTTAATCTCGATTTTTGGCCAATAAGCACTTATACCACCTATTCATTCAAGATTAATATATGATTATCTCAAAAAGAAATTTTAAAAAATATATAAACATAAATTTAATGTTAATAATTAATTTTAATTTGTAGTATTGTTTGTAATAATCTGTTTAAAAAGGTTTATTAAATTTTCCATCCAAATTCATTTTATTTACTTTAAAAGTTATTTATCAATCATGGGTGTTGAACAATACATGTATTACATACTAAATTCATTTTTTAAAATTATCTTTATATTAAAATTTATTTTTTAAACATATAACAATTAATAGGATCATTAGTTATCCATGTAAAAAGTAGTGGAACAATTAATCAACTTAACAATTATCCAATTAGAAATTAGTGTCAACAATTAATAGGGTTAACAATTACCTATTTTTTTATACATCCAACATCCACAAATCACATATAGTAGCATGCATGAAGCCAATCCACCATAGCCGACCAACTCCTAATGCTTCTAGCAAAATGATGTTAGTTTTGTTTTTGCAATAACGAAATTAATTAATCCTTAAAACATTTTAAATATTTTATTTAGCCTATATTTTTTTATTAAATTTAAAATTTAATAGTCTATTTTATAGTCGAATTTAAAATAGTCTATTTTCTTTAACCTATAATTTTATATTAAATTTAAATTTATGATATATATATATATATATATATATATAATATATATATATATGTCATTTTATATATATTTACCTGCAGAAACATTAAATTCTGAATTTTTTTCCACCTATATATCAAGTTTAAAATTTAAATTTAAAAATTTAAACTTTAAATATTAAATATTTTTTCACCCAATAGACATAATAAATATTATTTTACAGTGATTTATATGCATATCTCTTTATAGAGGAAGGTTATACTTACAACTTTTTTTTACAACCTCTTACAACCATTTCTTATCACCGTTGATTTCCGTCAATCAACGGTTATTATTTATTGTGAATTAATAATCAATTAATAAATTTAATTTGCTAAAATGATAACCGTTGATTGGCGGAAATCAACGGTGATAAGATATGGTTATAAAATATTGTAAGAAAAAAAGGTTGTAACTATAACTTGCTCCTCTTTATATTATCCATAAAACCGTGTGCATGATTTTTATTAGTCTTGTGTCCTTTTCAATGTAGAAGATGACACTTTCATTATTAGGTGACTATTGCTATTGACTATTGCTGTTCCACGATATTAACAATGGTCTTAGGAATATTGAAAGACAATTTTACAATCAATATACTAATACACGCATATGGTGTAGTAATTAATGATTTTCTGATTCTTAAAAGATATCATGTTAATGGTATATACACGCAGATGATATAGTAATTAATGGTTTTATGATTCTTGAACATATTTTTTGTATTAAAATAATATACACTTTTCAATAAATACTATTAATATACTCAATAATTACCATTCCTACGAAGAAAATAATGAGATATTAATACAATTATTTGCTGTAACACCCCGTATATACCCGGTTTGTTAACATGTTATCGTGTATACACGGAGTGTTATAGCAGATAATTGTATTAATATCTTATTATTTTCTTCGTAGGAATGGTAATTATTGAGTATATTAATAATATTTATTGAAAAGTGTATATTATTTTAATACAAAAAATATGTTCAAGAATCATAAAACCATTAAGTACTATTACTATACCATCTGCGTGTATATAAAATTGACATGATATCTTTTAAGAATCAGAAAATCATTAATTACTATACCATATGCGTGTATTAGTATATTGATTGTATAATTGTCTTTCAGTATTCCTAAGACCATTGTGAATATTGTGGAACAGCAATAGTCACCTAATAATGAAAGTGTCATCTTCTACATTGAAAAGGACACAAGACTAATAAAAATCATGCACACGATGTTCAGGATAATATAAAGAGGAGCAAGTTATAGTTACAACCTTTTTTTCTTACAATATTTTATAACCATATCTTATCACCGTTGATTTTCGCCAATCAACAGTTATCATTTTAGCAAATTAAACTTATTAATTAATTATTACTTCATAATAAATAATAACCGTTGATTGACGGAAATCAACGGTGATAAGAAGTGGTTGTAAAAAAAAGTCAAAAGTATAACCTTCCTTTATAAAGAGATATGCATATAAATCAGTGTAAAATAATATTTGTTATGTCTATCGGGTGAAAAAATATTTAATATTTAAAGTTTAAATTTTTAAATTTAAATTTTGAACTTGATATATAGGTGGAAAAAATTCAGTATTTAATGTTTCTGCAGTGAAATATATATAAAATGACATATATATATATATATATATATATATATATATATATATATATATATATATATATCATAAATTTAAATTTAATATAAAATCATAGGTTAATGCAAATAGACTATTTTAAATTCAAATATAAAATAGACTATTAAATTAAATTTAATAAAAAAATATAGGCTAAATAAAATATATAAATTTTTTTTAGGATTAATCAATTTCGTTAATGCAAAAACAAAACTAACATCATTTTGCTAGAAGCATCGGGAGTTGGTCGGCTATGGTGGATTGGCTTCATGCATGCTACTATATGTGATTTGTGGATGTTGGATGTATAGAAAATCGGTAATTGTTAACCCTATTAATTGTTGACACTAATTTCTAATTGGATAATTGTTAAGTTGATTAATTGTTCCACTACTTTTTACATGGGTAACTCATGATCCTATTAATTGTTATATGTTTAAAAAATAGATTTTAATATAAAAATAATTTAAAAAATTGAATTTAGTATGTAATACATGTATAGTTCAACACCCATGATTGATAATTAACTTTTAAATTAAATAAAATGAATTTGGATGGAAAATTTAATAAACATTTTTAAACAAATTATTACAAACAATACTACAAATTAAAATTAATTATTAACATTAAATTTATATTTATATATTTTTTAAAATTTCTTTTTGAGATAATCATATATTAATCTTGAATAAACAGGTGGTATAAGTGCTTATTGGCCAAAATCGAGATTAACTTGTGTTTAAATATAATTTCGGATCTTAAAATATAGATTGTAAGTGGAAATAAAAAAAATACTTTTCTATTTGGATAAATCATATTTTAAGTGACATCAACTTAGTCTCTTAATCTTATAAAGTAACATCAAAGTTATCCTCTTATAAACAACATTACGGATTTAACTCAACACCATTCCCCGGAAATGATAATTGTCTTAATTTTCAATGCAAAAATTTGTTGAAAATGAGAATATTTAAAAGGAATAAAGGATATTGGAATTCATTTCTCTTTAAGTCGAGAACATTGGGATGCTTGGCTGGCTTTCAAATTGCATTAAATACAAAAGTAACATTTAATCCTAATTAAATCTAACATTAAATATAATAAAAGTAATATCAGTTTATAAGTTAACATCGACTTAATTAATGCTGACCACCTCAACCAAGGAATGGATCTCATGTCATGTGAAAAAACTTAATTTATAAAATGAATTACGAAGAGACACGTTGTATTAAAAACCGTAAGAGCATGTAAACATTAAAGGATATGTATTGGAAACAGTTTTACTTTTCGATTATTAATAGGTATGATAATTTAGTCCTACGGATATAATAATAATTATTAATGGGCTTCACAATTATCTATGCAAAAAAAAGTAGTGAAATACTAATATAGTTATCTATCACGTAAATATGTTGGATTATTTTTTCATCTATCAAGTTTAAAATTTGAACTTAAAAAATTATAAAAGTTTATTATATATAAATCTTTCAACGCTAAGCGGTCTATAGCTGATTGTTATGTATTTATATTTAAAAAAGACGCGTTAAAAAATTAAAATCCCTTCTAAAAACACCTGATTACTCTCATGTTCTTTTTTTTTTTTGATAAACCATGTTCTTTTTAATTATAATTGGTAAACTATTCTTTCATGCAATGATAAAATATGTTTCTGTACTCAAATTATATACTTTAAACTTAGAATTATATTTATATAAAATTCAGCTGATTTTCTTAATATATTACTTATAAATAAATGATATTTATGTTGACACTCAGTTGGCGATGTTGCCTTGCTTGTGTGAGCATGGGGGTTGTGCATGCCACGTTTGACTTTGTGAATTTTTATGTTTGAGTTGTAATAATGTAGAGACTTATTATATATGAATATGGGGAATATCAATTAGATGTTTATTGCAATCATATACAGGCGATATTTTGAAATTAAATTGAGTAATTCAACTTGTTAATTAAAATGACGTCATAATTGAATAAAAGAAAAGTTTTTCCGCATATTAATTAAGCGTGGCTTAATACGATAACATGTTAACAAATCAGGTATACACGGGGTGTTACAATTTATGGTATCAGAACACTTTCTAGGGAAAAGCCTATATGTGTTGCAAATAACTTAGGATGTTTATCTGTGTGTCTATCTTGTGTTCTCTTTGTCTGGTTTTATTATGATGATGCATATGTGAACACATTTCATGAGCCTGATCAACTCATTATTTGTGTAACTTGTGCAGAGTCATGGTACAACCTAGGAGGAACCAAGATCATAATGAGGGTCAACCTGACCCGGTCCTGACTGCATTAGCTGAGATGTAGGCGGCGAGACTAGCCGATCAGGAGGCCGCTAGATTGGCCAACCAGGCAATGATGGACGCCATGCGTGAGGCGAACCGGAAAGCCACGGAAGATGTTCTAAAGGCAAACCGATTGGCGAATATGACCATGATGAGGGTCATGATGGAGTAGATGAGGGCTGGCCGCCCTGAGGGTCAGTTACCTCCGCCACCACCTCCATCGCCACCACCGCCACCACCGCCACCTCCACCCATTGTTGCTGCTAGATGGTTCTAAGCCTTGGATAAGATTTTCAGGGTGATGCAGTGCACAGAGCCACAGGAGCTGATGTTTGCTACTTACATGCTGGAGGGCGATGCATATGAGTGGTGGATTAACACCTCTCATATTTTTGAGATACAGGTCATGTGATGACGTGGCCGTTCTTTGAGAACTGTTTTCTTGGGAGGTATTTTCCCTATGATGCTCAAGAGAGGAAACAGGGAGAGTTTGACAGGTTGGTACAGGGCTCGATGTCTGTTGATGAGTACCTGGCCAAGTTCAACGAGTTGTTAAAGTTTGCTCATTTCCGGATGGTTATGCCTACTCCGACCTTTTTAGCTGCTAAGTTCCGCAGGGGACTCAAGGAGGAGATTGCTGATCGTATTGCTGGTTCTGCTTCGAGAGACTTTGGGACACTTGTGCAGCAGTGTCGGGACATAGAGGATGTATGCTTTGTGAGTAAGGCCAAGAGGGCAATGGTTGATGATACCAAGGGAACAGGTGGTTCCAATTCCTGGAGGGACAGAAAGTTTGCTGGAAAAGGAAAAGGGAAATAGTTGGCGGCTAGGCAGGCGCCTGGTCAGTTCAAGAGGACTTCTTCACAGCAAGGGGGTTCGGCTAGGCCTCCTTCCATCCCTAGATGTTTGGGGTGCGGAAAGGAGCATGCAGGGCGTTGTGCTACTGGTCAGTTGATCTGTTTTCATTGTGGCAATGAGGGCCACTACTCCCGAGATTTTCCGTCGTCGAGGGTGAAAGCTGCGGCAGTTCAGGCAGTTCCACTACAGATGATTCCCCTTCCACCTACAGTAGCACCTACTGTGCCACATACCACTGGGCGAGTCTACAATCTGGATCTTCAGTAGTCGGACCGAGCTCCGAACCTGGTCAAATGTACTATTACAGTTGGTGGTTCTGCTATTGATGTATTGTTTGACTCTAGGGCTACGCATTCATTGCTACCCCTATTGTTGTGGGGCTTGAGTTGCCCATTTCTGTGCTTTCTCCACCGTTGCGGGCGACTACCGCCACCGGAGAAATGTGTGATACTACCACTTTGTTTCGAGATGTCATGTTTCAGTGGGATGACCGTGATTTTTCGGTGGATCTGATTAGGTTGCCGATGGCCAACTTGGAGATTATTCTGGGCATGGATTGGTTGTCCAGAAACTGTGCTTTGATTGACTGTTGTGCTAAGAAAGTGGTGATGTCTCCGTGTGGGTCCACAGTCAGTTCCTCGCCGTTCATTTCAGTCCTGCAGGCTAGGAGAGCCTTGAGAGCAGGGCATTTGGCTATGTTATGTTGGGAGGTTTGGTAAGTGGGACACAGGAGGATCTCATTGGCATTCCTGTGGTGAGGGATTTCCTTGAGGTGTTTCCCGAGGAGATTCTTGAGTTTCCGCCACTGAGGGAGATAGAATTCTCCATAGACTTGTTGCCTGGTGTGGGGCCAATTTCACTAGCTCCATACTGGATGTCTCCACCGGAGTAGGCAGAACTGAAGAAACATATTGAGGACCTTTCGGGGAAGGGTTTCATTCGGCCGAGTATGTCTTCATGGGGAATATCATTAATTAGCGTGATTTTTTAGTAAACAAGAAGTTATTTCACTCTCACGCGTACGGTGTGAGATACTCAATTTTGTTGTTATGTGTAGGAGTGGATAATTGAGATAAGGCTATATATCAATATACCTAGCCGATTGGAATTTTATTTTAGACTGAATGGTAGCGTCATTTTAACGTTTATGATCATAACCTTGTCACAAAATGTGAACCCTCGTAGTTGATTAGCCATGAAATGATATTAAATATTAAAGCAGAAGAAAAACAACATTATTGGCCGAAACATCTTTATCTTTTTCTTGCACAATCCATATTTTGTGCAACGACAAAAATGTTTGCTTTATTTTAGGGCGATGATGAAGTCTGAATTGTGTTCATGAATCTTTTTCCAACGATACATGTCATTTACTTTGGAGAGGAGGAGAAAAATGAAAACTTTGGAGGCTTTCCAAGAGAAAAACCAAGTCTCCAAGAAGACCACAATGACAGCCACAATCAGCGACGGCTGAGGTATTTTAAAAACTTAGGGTTTTGAGCCAAAAAGGGGTATTTATAGCACATTTGATTTTTAACACAATGTATTAGCACAAAAAACTATGCTTAGCCTTTTACTCCCAAACTTAAGATTCTGAACCTACTCATTTTTGTAAGATTTTTTGTATTTTTATTTTATTTTTCGCAGCACCTTTCCGGGACGCGCTTTTACATAGCCAGTATCAGTTCTGCCACCAGTTCTCATTATTTTTACCTGAAACTTGTTTTACTAGTTCTATATATTATTCTAGGAATAGTCATGCATTCGTTATAATTTTCCGGGACAATTCATCGGTACGCATTTATACCGAGTAGCAGAACCGGTATCTACACTTTTCGTCTGAAAAGTGACTTTCAGCATTCTTATTCACTCGATATAATTATTTAAGCCTCATAATAATTATTAGGGTCAATCATGAAATTATTTCCTAATTCTCATATTTAATTAGTTTTCTTAATTAACGGTGCGTGTTCTTACATCTGCCACTGAATAATGTTGAAATCTTTTTTCACCTATATTATGTTTAAAATTCAAATTTTGAAAAAATAGTGGGGTATTAATATAAATGTTTGCCACCAATTAATTTGGAACTTTTTTTCCACTTATATTAAGATTAAATTTCGAATTTTAAAAGTTAGTGGGATTCTAATAGGCGTGGCAAATACCAACCAGGAGTTGGTGAGATCTTAATTTAGTTTTTAATTTTAAGTTAAAATAAATATTTGAAAAGTTATTATAATAGGAAACATTTCTAATTCATGTGGGGGTGTGAACACAAAGCTGAAAATAATTAGAAATTAAGAAATTTGAATTTGATATTATGAATCAAGACAATTACAATATACATTAATGAACTTTTCAACGAACTAAAGGAGGTTTCTTGAACATATTTTTTGTATTAAAATAATATACATTTTTCAATAAATATTATTAATATACTCAATAATTCCTATTTCTACGTAGAAAATAATGAGATATTAATACAATTTTCTGCCACTAAATAATGTTGAAATCTTTCCCCACCTATATTATGTTTAAAATTCAATTTTGAAAAAGTAGTGGGGTATTAATATAGATGTTTGCCACCGAACTTTTTTTCCTCCTATATTAAGTTTAAATTTTCAAATTTTAAAAATTGGTGGGATTTTAATAGGGTTATATTACTCTCATGTTGCATGAGATAATATCACTTCTTACACACCCATCGATTTCTGTACTTTTTTTCCTTTTTAATAAATAATGGGGTTCACTATATGATTGTATCTACGACATGAGATAATATATCTCCTATTACATACGAGTAATATAACCCATTTTAATATCATTCCCGTAAAATAAAATGTTTTTCATTCATTTGTGTTTTGCAATCAATATACTAATACACACATCGCAAATGGTATAATAATTAATGGTTTTATGATTCTTAAAAGATATCACGTTAATGATATATACACGCAGATGGTATAGTAATTAATGGTTTTACTATTCTTGAATATATTTTTTTTATTACAATAATATACATTTTTTAATAAATATTATTAATGTACTCAATAATCACCATTCTTACGTAGAAAATAATGAGAAATTAATACAATTGTCTGCCACTAAATATTGTTGAAATTTTTTCTCACCTATATTATGTTTAAAATTCAAATTTTGAAAAAGTAGTGGGGTATTAATATAGATGTTTGCCACCAATTAATGTTGAACTTTTTTTCCTCCTATATTAAGTTTAAATTTTTGAATTTTAAAAGTTGGTAGGATTTTAATATCATTCCCGTAAAATAAAATGTTTTTCATTCATTATTAACATCAGCAATTACATAGCAAATGTCTAATTCGTAATAGGTATATTAATTATTGCAATTTTTTTGCAGCTAAATTTCAAACTTATATTATTTTTTATCTAACTCTACATATATTTTTATAATTTTAACTATGTTTTCATTTAATCTATAATTGTATACTTTATTTAAATTTATATATATATATATATATATATATATATATATTCACACTACAGAAATATTAAAGGCTGAACTCTTTTCCTATCAATCATATTCAAAATTCAAATTTAAATAGTTTGAATTTTAAATATTAAATATGCAAAATCGAAAATTTTATTAGCATATGAAATTATCATATTAATAATATATTTTTAAAATTTTATTAATATTTAACGTGACATGCCTCTAAAGAAATATGAAAATAAAATCATCTAATTATATTTTTACTTAGGTTCAATTTTTATAAAAGTTGACACAAACAATCAAATAACAAATAATAATATTTCAATGATTAAATTGATAAAAATCATATTACATAAGAAACCCGTACATTATTAATAGAGAAGTCCTTATAGGTAAGCAATTACTTGAAAATAAAAATAAAAATTAATGAAGCACGAAGATTTCTATAAATTCATTTTTTAAAATCATTTTTTTATATTCAAATTTATTTTTTAAAGCTTCTAACAATTAATAGGATTAATAATTACCCATGAGAAAAGTAGTTGAGACAATTAATAGGCTTAACAATTACCTATACAGAAATAAATGTGACAATTAATAGAGTTAACAATTTTAATGTAGAGGTTACAAAAAAAATTTCAATGTAGAAAGTAGTGAAACATTAATACAATTGTTTGCCACTAACAAATTTAAAAAATTAATAATAATTCCAATATGCATAAGAAAATGACACTTCATCAAACTTGTCTGGTTTTGCTTTAAAATAGATATAGATGCATTAACACATATTCTATTTATACATGAACTAAAAGAGGTTTCTTGAACTTATTTTTTTGTATTAAAAGAATATTCAAAGTTCAATAAATATTATTAATAACTTAATAATTCTCATTCCTATGTAAAAAAAATAGTGGGATAGTAATATAACTGTTTGCCATTAAATAATATTGAATCTTTTCCCATCTATATCATGTTTAAAATTCGAATTTTGAAAAATAGTGGAGTATTAATACAGATATTTGCTACCAATTAATGCTGAATTTTCCCTACCTATATTAAGTCTAAAATTCAAAATTCAAAATTTAATGAAGTTTTAATAGGCCTGGCAATAAAGCCTACCCTTGGTATGCTCTGATAATTAGTGTTTTTGTAGAGTATTTATCTTATAAGCCATTAGGGTTTTTCAAAGTTTGATTGGTCCTTTCTCTTTTGTCTTATAAATGCACTATTCTTTCATGAAGATAGGTGTATAATACCGATGTCGTGCATCGTAGTTTTTGGCTCGTTCTCCAAAGTATAACTTTTAATGTCATTAAATGTTTGTTCTTTTTTTGAGTTAAAGCTGATTCCTATTTTCAATAACTTTTAAATTATCATTTTATTCTCTTCTACCTTAATCATTAATCTAAAGAAAAGTATTCTAATTGAAAATTGTTGTGAAACACTTGAGCATATACCTTGAGGTTTGGTCCCTTCGAATCTGATGAAATAAATGGTTTTATAATTATTTTTTATTTGTATCATTGGATAAAAAATAAAAAAAATCAAAACATGTTAGTGCAAAATTATAACGAAATAAAATACTGCAATCAATTACACAAATGATACAAATAAGTGTGACTTGTAGCAAACAACCTCATATCCTTGTGGGATCGAAATAATGGAGCCATCTCTTGATTTCTACTGTAGCGCCTTGGTGTTGCAAAATAGCACTTCATCATCACAAACAAATGAAGTGAGAACACAGGTTGATAAGCTTGGTCATACCAAATACCTCATTGCTATTAAAATAGAAAATTATAAATACACAAATAATGGGTAAGACTATCACAGTAAAATAACATAGCATACATACAATGTCTCATCTCATCTCAACTAATCTTGAAGGAAACTTCCAAGAGGTGAACTTGGGCCTCTTTACAAAATGGAGATCCCTACCATAATAGTGGGGTGTTGGGTTGGCTGGTGTTGAACTAATCACTGCAATCACAATAAAAAATAAATAAAAAATTAAATTTTTTTCAACTATTCAAAACCACATATAAAAGAAAATAAAAAGATATTTCATGTTAAGAAGGGACACGAACCTCGTCTTTGAGCATGTGAAGGAGGTTTGTCTTTCCGGCATTATCGAGACCCAGGAAAAGAATTTTGGCTTCTCTTTGCCAAAGACCGAGGGAAGCTGGAATGCCATAGAACCAGTCAAAGAGGAACATGTTTTGATTTATTATTATGTACTCAGATCCAAACCAAAAGATGAAGGGAATTGCAAGGTGAGTTTGAATCTTGGGGGAGAAAGTCCCAGATCGCTGGTTGAGGAATGAGAATGAACCTAGATCCCACCGAAGTCCTACAGTGTCTTATTATCCAGCCATATAATTCACCATTCCAACTTCCAACCACTTGTGGTGGGAATGCACCTCTTTTTTCTGTTTTTCCCCCAAACAGGACACTAACTAAGAATGCAGTCCCATTTCTCTAATCTAACGTTGTGAATTGTGATAAAGCAGAACAACCTTTACACACACGAACAACGTTATCTGAGAAGCATGTGTTCTTCAAGATATTGCTCCAAAAGATAATCCTACAAAAAGATGTAATAAAAAATATGTCATCAAAACAACGTTTGTTGATAAAGAAACAGAAAATGATACCAATAGAACAACCCACACACACAAATGAAGAAAAAAAGTGCAGGTAAGCTATAAAAGAAGAAGCAACACTTCTCTATTTATACAGAAACTCAATATGCTATTTGAGAAGCACCACTCAATGGAATAAAGGTTTTTCTTGAACACAGAAATGAATAGGCCCAATATTTTCCAAGGTAGAAGGTAATGGGATGTAGATGCATTGAAAAATTGAAATGAAATTAAAGCTGCACCACCTTAAAGCAAAATTAATTAATTACGATTTTAATTTAAATTAATTTGAAATGATTTTATTTTAATTGAAAAAGTTTCTAAAAGAAGAAAAAATTCTAAAATGAAGCGATGTGAATACAAACCTGACATTGCATAAGAGGAGGACACGACATCAAAGTTTCTAACAAATGATTTTGCTTTAGAATATAATATATATATATAGATATATATTCTGAGTTGAATGTATGCATTAAGCTTCAATTTGAGTTCACGGCCAAAATGTGGTGTTTGTATTGTATGTGCCAAATTGTGAACTCCATGGCATGTACTGTGTAGCTAAGCAAAATGTCGTTTTGTGATGATGCTCTAAGCGGTTACTTTTTTAATTTCTTTTGACGGCAAAAAAGTGAAAGTATAAATATCCTACCTGTTCTTTTTAATATGATTACGTCAAATTGAAAATTCTTAATTATTTATTATATTAATGGTTATAATTTTAATGATAAAAATAGTAAAATAAAAAATATTTATGTTCAATGTTGATATTAATTTATTAATGATTGATAACAAAAACATAATATCAATAATCTAAAAATGGAAATTTTTCTCTTATTTGAATTTAGCTTTTAATTTATATTTTTATTTAAATCCAATTTTTTGTTTTTCGGGTAGAATGTAACCAGATCCGCTGTACCCAAGATTTGTTAGATGCAATGGGAAGGTTTCTTGACCTCATAGGTTCTAGAATATTAGCCTGTTCTGCCGTTATACGCGAAGCCGCTCGCGCGCTTTTCGTTGCTAATCTTCGCTCTTAAAAGAAATAAAATAAATAGATGTTACCTCTAAACCGAAACAAATCCTCATCCCAACATCTCTGTAGTTTTGGATTCCATATATATATATATATATATATATATATATATATATATATATATATATATATATATATATATTTTGGCATTTTTTCTTGTGGGGAGGGGGAACACATTGTGTTCATACATTGTTGTTTTGTTGATTATATTTAGAACAAACATGTCAGAACTCCAATGTTTTAAATTTGGAAATTGGTTGTATATTATGCTTGGACGGAGGAATACACACAGAGGAATATATATGCTCAACAGGAAATTTCAAATTCAGGGGAGATATTTCAAACTTTTGAATTTCATGTAGGAGAGAAGTTGTCTCATGTTATTAAAGCACTTTTAAAAAAGAGAAAAAAAGGAAAAAACTTTTGAATATTTATGATTTTTGAATTTTATTTTATTTTATTTTATTTTTAATTTTCTATTTTCTATTCTACGGTACTGGTGTCTCAAGAACGTAAGAGAAAATATGAGTAAAAAATGGAAAGAAACAGTAACCAAGATACATTTCACATTTGATCCTCCTAAAGTTGTTTAATTTAATTTCAATATTAAATTAACTCAGATATTTCAGACTTTCAGACAATTAATTTTCTGAAAATATTTAATTAAGTCCTAATGTTTTAGTGACTTTAACCCTTTACTCTATTTAGAATCATAATGTCTGAGTGATTCCTCTTAAATTAAGCATTATACACAATAAATTACAAAGTTATTCCTACACTCTCCTATTCTTTTTTCCCTTTAAAGTATAAGCGTAAAAAATAGGGGTACAAAATCAAGGATAAGAATAACGTTAAAAGAATAACATTATTGTTTTAGTATAAGTACGAGTAGTGTGATTTATAGCTGCTAGCTCAGGTCCACAAACAGATGTGTTTCTTGTTTAACTTAGCATTTTCTCCATCATATTAAAAAGAAGAGGCAGGATATTTATACTTTCATTTTCAATTTGACGTAATCATATTAAAAAGAAGAGGTAGGATATTAAAAAGAAGAGGTAGGATATAACCAAGCGGTGTCTACATAATCGGCCACGAAACCCGAAACTCAAATTCAAGTGTTGAATGTCCATTTTCGTTGCGACGTCAATTAGGTAATACCACTACTCGGAGTTTTAATTTTCTTTTGGAAGGTTTTGATGAAACCATATGACATACTTGAGCGATTTGGGAGAAAGGGGAAGCCAAATCGGATGTGAGTAGGGGTGGCAATGGAAATTCTTAATATAATTGAGTACTACCATGGTCCTTTCCTTAACAAATTGATATCTGTATTATTATTTGGGTTTTATAAGAGTTATGTTGTATGAAAAGTGATTGTGTAATGTTATAGAGATTCGTTTTGCGTGCCTTAATTTTTATTTATTTTTTGTTTTAAAAAGTGTGGGCCCCACAAAATGTTGTTTGTGTAGGAAACTTTGTTGTGTCATGTTAAAGGACAAAATGAAAACCCTTATTATTTTTTTCTTTCTCATTTTATCTCCTCTCTACTCCGTCCCACTAATTTTTCCTTGGGCCTGGAGCACACAAAACCAGCTCGTGTAAATGGATTATGCTGGCACATAGTCTATATCAGATCAAGTTCGCCTATTAAATATAGTCGAATAGAATAGGTCTAAATTTTTTAAAAAACCTATTTAAAAAATAAATCATAGGCTTTTATTTTTTTACATACCGAGCCTATAAGTTTTTTAACAATTTTGAATAATAAAGTAATATTATTTTAATTATTCTTTTAATTATTAAATATTTAATATGTTTAAACAGACTAATAGGTCTAGATAAAACCTTTTGTTTTTTAAATATAGGTCAGGTCAGATTTATAATTTGGACATATATAAAGCTAACGAGCCAGGCTAGAGGCTAGGCCTAAAATATTTTATGCAAGTCTCAACTACTTAAATCAATGTCAGGATCATTTTACACCCATGTAAGTTACACTCTCAATCTTGTCTTTTGATTTCACTTATATCCAAGGGCATTAATTTTTTGTAATGTGAGCCATCGGATACAAGTGGATCAATTGTCAAGATTGAGTGTAAGACTTCTAACTCTTACACCAATGTAAGAATATCCTATCCCTTTAAATCAGAATCAGAGCCTAATCTAACTTATTTATACTTCTAGTGGTGAGAATTGAAACCCGCATTTAATTGAGCTCATGGAAATATTAAGAGTTAAAAAAAGAAGACCAAAAAAAAAAAAACATGCATTAAGGCGTAACAGGTTAATATCATTAATTAGCGTGATTTTTTAGTGTGATTTTTTAGTAAACAAGAAGTTATTTCACTCTCACGCGTACGGTGTGAGATACTCAATTTTGTTGTTTTACGTAGGAGTGGATATATATATAAAGTAATTAAAAAATAGTTATTGGTGGCCTTTTTTTATTTTATAGAAAATAATATAATTGCGAAAAAGAAGTTTAACAGAGTATTATACATATTAATTGATTAAGCTCCTAAACATATTGATTAAGTTCCTCAACAACACCGTTGGCATTCACTGGGATTGGGAATATTTCACTAGTTCCCAACGGCTTCACAACAACAATGTTAATGTTTTTCATTGGTTGATCAATTACTTGTTCCTTCTCCTCTGTAACAACAACCTCCTTTTTAACTCCACCATCCCTGTAAAAGCCATATAGCAGCATCTGAAGTAGCCCCAGAGCAAAACCCAGCACATTTGGTATCTGCAGAAAATGGAAAAATGCATTATTAACAGTTGATTATTATTATTAATTGATGAAGTAAGTTACTTTCATTTTCAACCAACTCAAATATAATAATAGATAGATACTAACAGCAATGCATATGTCCTTGAGCAAGAGACCATAGGTAAACCACATTATGGCACTCAATGTGAGGAAAAATGACAAATTGAAGGGCATAAACTGCACACTCTTTGTTCGAATAACCTGTGCCTGTAGATAGGAATGCCAACACTTAATTAAAAGCATTTAATTTATTAATTGAATTGAAATTTTGACAACCATAGATAGGAATGCCAACACTTAATTAAAAGCATTTAATTTATTAATTGAATTGAAATTTTGACTTACCACAATGCTTAGAGGTGCTGCAAAGACACTCACTGAAATGCTGACACAAATCCATCCAAGAACTTTGACACGGAGGGAACCATATAGAGCAAATTGTGTGACGAAGAAGATCAGGGCAAAGGAGGTCACATTCATCGCCATAAATAGTTTAATGGTTAAGATCTGCAATTAAATAGTTTGGTATATATCAATAAACGTTACATATATGGATATATCTATTTTCAATTTTAATCAATTGTCATAGGGGCAGGTTATATTTACAAACTTTTTTGTTTACAAACTACACTATGTAGGACCGGTCCTACATTAATCACACAGTGTACGACCGGTCCTACATTAGTGTAATTGCAAAAAAAATTTGTAAACGGATCCTATCCCATTGTTATAATGTCCATAGATTTGATGATTTAATGAGAAGTTAGAATTTATATAATTATACCCTGGCATTCTTGGGAGCATAGATTAGGTACATGGTGATGTAAATGATCTCAATGACACATCCAGATGAATTAATTGTAATAAGGAGTAAGGCATCTTTTTTGACCAACGCGTAGTATAACCAAAGCACACAACTGAATAATGCCACCAGGTAAGGCAATGATTGAAATCCTTCTGTGGACTTCTTTTTGTATATTCGGTAAAACGTTGGCCTGCAATTCAGTAAAGGAAAAAAAAATCGTGTATTATAGGAAATAATCAAATTAAATTGACATTGGTCACACATTCATTAATTAGATGGAAGTAGCAATTAGTTAGTATAGAAAATTTACTTACAGAGGAGCCAAGAACACCAAGAAGGAAATGATGTTACCTATCAAAAGGAGAGTATGTTAATTCGTTGGCTTTAGAAAAGCAAATTAATGCATTATCAAAAAAAAAAAAAAGCAAATTAATGTAGAGAGCAGTAACAATATTCAGTATGCTTCATGACTAAAAAAGTGAGTTTCTGAACAACTTTTAAGTCGGAATTTGTGATCAACCTATCACTTAATTATGATTTATAACAGTGGGGTTAGCCCATTAATTCACCAATTCCAAAAAAAAAAGGCCGACCCAGTTCAAATACTCACTTCGAGAGTGTCTGACGAAGGGAATACTCGAAGCAGTCTTTCCCCTACTTTTTGCAGAGAGATTGATTCGAACCCACGACCTGACACACCACGGCAAGCAAGCTTACCGCTGAGCCAAGCCGGCTCTTCTCACCAATTCCAAAAGAAGGAAAAAATTTGTTAGAGAGATAAAATATAAAATAATTGAAAGACTCGTCACTTACAAACTTAAGCTTGAGATAATTGTTTATTATGGTATAAGAATCAAGGTGACGACAAGGTCATGAATTTGATATTCACCACTCAGTTTCTAGTGGAATTAAGTTAGCACAAGATAGAATTAAAAAAATGAGCATGTGCAATATTCACGCTTCATGTCCCGAAGATTCTTGCATAAGGTGGTGATTGAAAGAGAAAACTTTAAGTACATTTGTTTAAAGAACTTTAAAAGAAAAAAATATGAAAAAGGAAGAAAGAAAGAAAAAATTTCATGAACTGAATAGCGATGATAATGACCAAAATGTGTTACCTAGAATTCCAAATGCAAAAGCCAAAGGACTATGGCTGCCCATGATAGCCATGCTCTATCTTCGTCTTCCTCTTCAGATTTTGAGCAAAAGCACAAGGATTAGGGGTTGTGAGGAAACCTTAGCTGGGTTTCTTCCAAATCAACCCCCTCAATGAATGAGGATGTTTAATCATCTAGCAACTTATGCTATATATATATATATACAAACGTACATGAAGAAAAAAATAAGAAAAATGGCAAAGAAAACAAAAATAAAGCAACCCAAAACAGAAAAATAGCAAAAAAAAAAGTTAAGTATATTTATTATTAATGAGAGGGAGATGTGCCAATAATGCATAAAAAGTCATCCATGATTCATTGAGGGATTAATCTTTTTTAGTAGGTAACGTACCACAGCACCATTTGCCTTGCCAAGTCAGGAATGTCTTGCATTTCAATTATGTACTTACGTGACAAAAATTGAGACCTATGTATAATTTTTAAATGCATCGAGTTTATAAGATAAGAATGCGTGGCATGTAAATGGTTGTGTATGATATACTCAATTTATAATGTATATAAGAATTAAGAGGATTTCTAGAATGACATATTGGTCCTTGATCTCTAGTGCCATTCTAATGTTACTTACTTTCCATGTGCATGATTGGTGTGATACATATGATATGATTACAAAGAATACACTAGCTAGCTAGGCTACAGAAAGAAGGAAACTCTAACTCTGGTCATTCTATAACTTGGAATGATTGAAATATGGGGAAGGCGTTAAAGGTATCGACTAGAGATAGCGGTAGGGATAAATTCACGTGAAACCTTTCCCAACAAGCCCCTTAGGCCGTTTTTCAGTGATCAACACCGAACCAAACATGCCTCGCTGCGTCAGCTCTGTTGTCATAATTTCACCTCTCTCATCTCTTCGTATGTGACACACTTTCTCTTTCGTTTTGTTATTCCATTGTCTCGTAGTGTGAGCCTATCATATCATGCACCGAACCTTCAAAATATCTAACGTGTCGATATTTCTTGACACTCCAACATGCATAGTAGATAGGGGTGTTTATGGTTTGGATTAGATCAATTTTGAAAGTAAAAATCATCTAATCCAATTCCTTCGGTTTAATTATGTAATCATCTATTCGGTTTAATTTTTTTTTTTCAAATCTGATCCGATCCGTTCCAATTTTATTCGGTTTGGATGGGATCGGTTTTGGAATTTTTTGAAAAACCTAGGATTTGTGTGATGATTATTGTGCAAATAATGTATATTTTGTATGTATCGGCTTTGTAAAGTTTGTATGATGATTATTGTGCAATCTAGTATAAGCATTGTACAACAAAAAGCTGAATTACCATCTTTTAACTCTAACAAAAAATTTATAATGTGATTGCTGAGATACAAAGTAATTTAAGTTTTCATCCTATAGAGGAGCTGTTGTACAACAATAACTCATATAATAAAAATATATTACGTATCTTACCAAAAAAAAAAAACATAACATAGATCAAACACAACTCACTTTCTCCAACATGATGGGTTGATGGGTCTTGGATTTAAAGTTTTATTATATGTTTTTTGGGCTATGATTGGAGAAAAACCCAAATAGGTAGATGATAAGGTTGGGGAATCATTTGATTGGTTTAGATTGGATCGGTTTAGATTGGTGTCGTATTATATCTTGTATCGGTGCAACAGTGAGCTAGCGGTTTATGTGTGCACATCAAAGTTTTTTCGTGTGCCAAAGGTATCTCACTTTTTCCCCGGTCTTCAATCAAGCCTTCCATTTCTTGTAGTTATGCAAAAGGTAGGAGTAGCACAAAATAAGAACCTCCATCAATGTTATTTATTATTATGTCTTCTTTGTTCATGTACGTCCACGTCAAGTTGTAACTTGTTTTGTGGAGTTTTTGAATCAACTAACTACCTAGCTATAGCTCCAAAACCTTATCCGGATCGAGTGGCCGCATTCATATGCCTTGTTCTACCTATCCGTTTCTCATTGATTGGGGTTGGCTTGATTACTTCAGTTGGTGTACAATTTCCAATTCAATTAAGATTGGCACATGTGAATTGTGGGTAACTACACGGTTATAGATTTAATTTTGTTTAGGGTGTAGCTTTCCAATTTTTAGGTTATAATCAATTGTAATTTTAATTATTTGGATTATAGATGATCAAAATTATTTTAGTGGAATAATAACTTGTCTTTACTCAAATCAATAAAATAAATTAGTCAAAGTTCATATAATATAAGTTGGTCCGTATAATATAACTTAGATAAAAACCTTGATGATTTAAAGAAGATTACAATTCGCCTAGCTAATATCAACGAAAAAAATTTAGAAGAGAACCCAGCTTAATCCTCCTTAATGCTTTGTACTAACAGATATACACAATTCCATTGTATTTTTTTATTCTTCTGTTAGTTGTTATTCTAGCTGCTCTCACTTTTTCTGTTTTTCATTCTCTCCCTTGCGCAATTTACGGGAGTAAGTTATTTTGTATCTTTCCTATATAATAGGAACTGTACAGGTGATATGAAATACAATTAGACTTGCACTTTATTTTTGCACTCTATGCCTCTTTTTTGGTTTCGTATCTGTAAAACTTTTAACAAGAAAGTGAAGGCTTCTACCTTCCATATGACACGCAAAAAAAAATTTAATTATTGCATTTAAATCTAATAATTACGTATTTAATGTTGTTTTTTAAATAATTACGGATCTACTGCACAATGTGACGCCCTTTTTGGACGTCACATGTGACGCCCCAATTGAGGCGTCTCACTCTAAGGGGGAGACGCCCAAATGGGGCGTCTCTCATGAGGTGGTGACACGTGTCACTTTTTTTTTCTTCAAAAAAATATTATTTTAATAATAAAATTTTTGAAAATCATAACTTTTAACTCAAGTATCCAAATCAGGTAATTCTTTTTTTGATTTCACATAACTTTTCGAGATTTACGTAATGACATCTCATTTGATATATTTTATCTCTCACAAACACAATTTTAATTTGCAAGAATGGTATTATAAGAGCGGTTAAACTCAGAAGCCTCTGAATTCTGGATTTGTCATTTAATATAAAAAATAAATAAAATTTTGATTTTTTATTTAATATAAGCTTTTGAGTTATTATTCGTGGTCTGAAATTAATGATGGCTTATGAATGTTTTTCAAAAATAAAATTAGCTAAATTAGGCGTGATTGCCTCTTGATTGAAACCCAATTTAGACGTGTTGGTAACGTGTCAGGTTTTGACACGTGTCACATTTTTAAACTCAGAAGCCTCTGAGTTCTGTGTTTTTTATTTAATTAAAAGAATAAATCAAGATTTGATGTGTGATTTAAAGGCAAAAAAATTAAAATAATATTTTTAAATTAAATAATTACGCATTTAATGTTATTTTCCAAATAATTACGGATCTACTGCACAATGTGACGCCCCAATTCAGGCGTCTCACCCTAAGGGGAGACGCCCAAATGAGGCGTCTCTCATGAGGTGGTGACACGTGTCACTTTTTTTCAAAAAAATATATTAATTTAATCATAAAACTTCTGAAGGCCATAACTTTTAACTCGAGTATCCAAATCAGGTAATTCTTTTTTTGATTTCATATAACTTTTTAAGATCTACGCAATGATATTTCATTTTATATATTTTATTTCTCACAAACATAATTTAAATTTAAATCTGGCAATCCTTCTTCCTTAGAGATTTAGAATATTTATTTAATTATTTCCTTTATTAATACAGATTTTTTAAATTGATTTTTGAGTTTAAATCACAAATCAAATCTTTATTTTTTTCTTATTAATAATAATTTTTACTTTTAATTGATGGGAGAGTGACCATTTTGCCACTGTTCATCATAAAATTTACCAGAATGCCACGCGCACAATAAAAATTACCAAACTGCCACGCAAGCTAATTCGCTACTGAGTGTAACGAATTACGTCTGCTGATGTGTCGCCTCCACACTGGTCCACGTATTTTGCTACACAGAGCAGCGAAATGAGCCCGGTCAAAGGATACGTATATACCCTGCGTAGCGAAATAGCAACGGTCACTGCACTTTGTAGACACGTGTCAAGCCACACAGATTTCGCTACCCTGCGTAGCGAAATACGTGGCAACGGTCACCTGCTGCACTGCGCATGTGAGACACGCGTCAGACATGCACATAATTCGTTATCCTAGGTAGCGAATTATGTGCAATTTTTTTCTATATATACCCCACCGTCCCCACCCCCTCCCCCCACCATTTTCTCTTATCCTCTCCATCTCTCTCTAAGTATTTTCTCTCTCTAAGTGTTTTCTCTCTCTACAAGGTTAGTCTCTCTTTTTATTTTAATTTTTTTTGCTTTTATAATATGTTTGTTTCATTAATTATGTTTTATAAATGTGATATATTATTTTATATTTACACTTGCATGAATAGGTTAGTATATATGTTATATTATTTAGTGTTTAGGCTTGAAACTTTAGGTTAGTAAATATGTTATATTATTTAATGTTGATATTTGAAACTTTAGGTTAGTGAATGTGGTGTATTATTTAATGTTGGTACTGGACATGTTAGGTTAATAAATGTGTGAATTTATTTTATGCATGAATGAATGATTAGGTCTACATAATTAAATTTTTTAATTAATTTATATACGTTAATAATTTATAAATTCTGATTTAGGATTTTGGGTTTTGAAACCTTAGGCTAGTAAAATGTGTTAATATTATTTAATGTTGATATTTTAGCCATTAGGTTAATATAGGTGTTAATTTATTTTACGCATAAATGAATGGTTAGACTAGGCGTACATAATTAAAATTTGTAATTAATTTATAAATGTTAATAATTGATAAATATTGTTTAATTTTGATATTTGAAACCTTAGGTTGGTAATTACGTGAATTTATATTAACGTATAAAAACTTAGGTCTATTTATTTAATTTTTTATTTATTCTCTAATATTTTTAAAATATTATTTAATTTTGGCATTTGAAACCTTAGGTTAGTAAATGGGTTAATGTATTTTACGCATGATTGATTAAGTGTAAATAATTTAAGTTTGATATCAATGAATTTTTAATTTAATAATTTATAAATATTGTTAAATTTCAATCTTTGAAATGTTATGTTAGTAAATGTGTTAAATTTTTTTTTTACGTATAAATGGTTATGTGTAAATAATATAACTTTGTAATTAATTTTTTAGACTTTAATAATCATAAATATTTTTTACTCTTATTTTTTTGATATTTGCAACCTTAGGTTGGAAATTATGTGAACTCTTATTAATGCATACTCTTATTAATGCATAAAATCTTAGGTTTAATTAATTTAATATTTTATTTATGCTTTAATACTTATTTCAAAGTTAGTTACTGTTGATTTTAGAAATGATAGGTTAGCAATAATTTTTTATTTAGTTAAAGCATAAACTTAAATGGAGAAAAACCTATTAAATTGTGCTTTTATTAATTTAATTTATTTGTGGCTAAATATTTGTGAATTCTTTGTTGATGAATATTAATTTAATTGTTTTGTATTAATTTATTTAGATATGGAGCATGATGAGCCACCTCGCCCAGTGTCTCCACGCAGTGTGATTGATCCTGGGCCTTCAGACAAGACTCTCCTAACTTTACAGGAGAAACATATATCCACACATGTGTGGAACACTTGTGAGGATCCGGATGCTGATGATCGTGTGATTAATGTGCGACATGCTGCGACGCATGATCACCGTGACATTGCTGAGGAGATTGAGCCATGGCTGAGGCAGGCTGGCTTCTACCATATTGCGCGCTTGCGCAACCATGAGGTTAGTAATTTTTTATTGTATCACTATATCTTGACTTTGGAATATGGCATTGTGATAATAATATTTTTATTGCTGATTGCACACATATTTTTATGATTTCAGATAGATCATGCCCTTGTGTCTGCGCTTGTCGAGCGTTGGCGCTCAGAGACACAGACATTTCATATGAGGATGGGCGAGGTCACCATTACCCTGGAGGATGTGCATCATCTACTAGGTTTGCCCACTGATGGTGAGGTTGTGTCCGGGCGCCACGGAGGACATCCATTTAAGGATTTGGTGCGTGACTACTTAGGCGTTAATCCACAGCCTGGTAGGGAATTGTCTGGGGGTTTGTTGGGTCTCCACTTCTTACGGCAGAGGTTTCGGCGTTATGCAGACCATGCAAACACTGAGGTTGACCGTATGAGATATACTCGCGCACTAATTTTGCGCATACTCGGGGGGACACTGTTTGTGGACACTGCTTCCAGCTTCGTTCCTGCGAGATATTTGACATATTTGGATAATTTCCAGCGGTGTGGAACTTATAGTTGGGGCTCTGCAGTTCTTGCCATCTTATATAAGGAATTGTGCAAAGTGACTGACAGGAAACGTTCTGACATGGGTGGTTGTGCACTATTATTGCAATTATGGGCGTGGACTAGATTCCCGCCTATCTCTCCTGGAGTACCCGCAGTCACTGATGAGGATGCCGCTTATGGACACAGGTAATTGCACTGTTGTCATTTGTAAATTATTCAAATATTTATGGCTGTTAATATTTGAATAATTATTGTATGGTAATATATGTCGTCTTTTTGTTGCAGGTTTAACTTTTATGTGCAACGGCAGACTGTGTGTGCACACATTCGCAGGTACCGGCATCGTCTGGACGTTATGCGCAGACGTGAGTTTTGTTGGAGACCGTACCGGGGTTTCATAGGTAATCCACCTCCTTCTGACACCGCCCACAGATGGATCTCTGTCTGTCCACTTATTTGTTACCAGGTCGTTGTCTATCAGCAGCCCGATCGAGTTCTACGACAGTTTGGACATCAGCAGCCTATTCCACATACTCCGATTAGTTGTCTTGACCTGTTGACGATTTCCATTACTGGTAAGACAGACGTAGATTGGAGGGAGAGATATGGATTCTTTATCGCTCAGTGGGAGGATAGGGATTCTCTGGTACTACAGGACCTTTTTCCTCTTGCGCAAAATGATGACGGCCATCTATCTGTTAACAGTGAGTATATGGGGTGGTATCATAGAGTGACCCGTCGATGGATGACCCGCAGGGCTGCGATTGCGACGCACGTGGTATGTTGTAATACTATTGAATTGTGCTTTTATAAACTTGTTTTATAGTCACTAACAAATTGAAACATGTATGTACTACAGGCTGATCGCACGGAGACGGTGGTCCATATGGCTTCGCCAGAGGGTCGGGTATCGTTCTCTATGGATCAGATTTATCACGAGGCACTCAGGGCCCTTGCCGCGTGTGATGATATGAACAGATTGACAGATCCCGGCGAGCCCGCAGCCCGACCGGTGGTATGTAATACAGAGGACCCTCCGCCTGTCCAGCGTCGTAGTCGACGTTCGCGTTACGAGGGGTTGCCGCTTCACCATTCCACACCTCCTGTTGCTGATACGCCACATGTAGTCCCTCCCATGCCCCCCGTCCCACCGGGATGTATTATTCCCCTGGTTTTCCAGCAGGTCCTTCACAGCAGTATTGGTGGCCCCCCCAGCCTGGGTTTCATGCAACACAGTATCCACCCTGGCCGACTGCGCCACCTATGGGTCAATATGGATTTCCATCTCAGTCGTTTCCTATGTATGCAGGCGGTAGTAGTTCACAGCCTACGCAGGGTTTAGATTCATTCACAGAGTACTACAGGCCAACTACTGATCCACAGGATCCATCATTTGCACATGCTCCGGTGATTGCCACTCCGACAGCGTACTCGACGAGTTTCTTGCAGTCACCACATTCACAGCCATTCGGGGATTTTTCTGCTCAAGATTTGGCCGAGGTTATGGGAGAGGCGACTGATGACCCCCCTGTTGTTGCCGCTGGTGGCGATGATCCTGGTCATGCGCAGGCCGCACCTGTTCCCGGTGCTGATGCAGATCCTGGTGCTGATGGTGTTGATGCTGAGGGGATTAGGCGAAACCCCATTCGTCAGGCCAGGTTTACTTGTGTGCTGTCACCATTTCACCATGATACGGCTAAATGCGCGGGGTATCATGCTCGACAGCACTGATGTGTTATTTTGTTGTGTCTGTCTGTGTTTAGGTTGACTTTGCTTCATGTCGATGGACTGTTGACTTTTATTTACGTATATTTTGCACTTGTGTTGGAGACTATATATTTACACATATGATGCCTTATTTATAATTATGGTTATGTTCCTACCGACAAGACTGATTAAAATATGAAAATGTAAATGGCGGTACTAAATATTATAACAAAGCACACATGAAGAACATAGATACATCACTACAATAACATACTTATGCATATAATAAAAACTTAAACTGATTCACTGTTGTGGTTACTGTCGCGAAGGAAAATGTCGTTTATTATGCCCAACCTCCCTACAATAACCGCACCTTGTTCGAGTAATTGCGCCTTCACGAGAATCCATTTCATTGTGAATACGTGTACTTCTAGGCCTTCCCCGTTGACGTCTCATGGACACATCCGGTATAACTGTTGCACGTGCAAATGGCGATATAAAATCCTCGTTACCAATTGGATACCATTGAGCCGAATAAATTTCACATTGATTTTTGGCACTGTATGCAGGGTCTATGTACAGTGTGGGATCGTGATGCGTCGATGTACATGCCGCAATGACATGGCTACAGGGGAACCTGAAAGCAGTGAACTCACCACACTGACATGTACGGTCAGATAACGAAACCGACCATTTCTTACCGTCGCGATGAGTACGTACATTATATGACTCTTGCACTTCAAATCTTGTCTGTTGCGCGTCATAAGAAGTTACGTAATGTGTCCTGGCCTTCTCTTGATTGTCCACATATAGTCGCCACATGACTTTGGCGAAGCGATTACCTCTCTCAAGCTCCTCACGGGCTTCCTGTCCGTGCTCTAAAAAATATGCCACCAGTCTACTGTAAGTTATACGCACAAGTGAGGTGATTGGAAGGTTTCGCGCCCCTTTTAGAACTTTATTAACACACTCTGACAGATTTGTTGTCATTTGACCAAATCTTCTTCCTTGTTAATCGTAAGAGATACTCCACTTCTCTTTCGGGATGCGATCAATCCAAGCAGCTATTTGAGGGCTTGTTTCTTTAAACTTCTCTAAACCAGCATCAAAGTCCAAGCGCGATGTTGTATATCCTACACATAGCACACAAAAAACATTATTATCGGTGGTCCATTATACGAATCAGACAAATTAAAAACATACCTAACTTCTTCAACTGCTTCTTCAACATGACATTCTTGAACTTGTGATTGAAATTACTGGCCACGTGGCGAAGGCAATACACATGGTATGCCTGTGGTGGAGACCATCCTAGATCAACATTGTTCACTGCAGACAAGATTCCCGCATGTCGATCATAAATCAGACAGATTCCATGTTTTTGCGTAACATGTATTCGAATAAGTGCTAAGAACCACGACCAGTTGTCAGTATTCTCTGCAGACACGATAGCGAATGCGATTGGAAGAATGTAATTGTTGCCATCAAATGTTGTAGCAATCATTAGCGTCCCGCGATATTTGCCATATAGATGGGTTCCATCGATCATGATTATTGGCTTGCAATAATTGAATGCTTCACAACACTGTTTAAATGTCCAAAACACCCTTTTGAATACCTTGTGAGCTTGGTCTAGGCAACCATTAATGAAATGGTCACGCAAATCCAGCTTATAGGCGGATCCGGGAGAAAAATGTAACATGTAATCCAGCCACCTAGGTAAGAACGCATACGACTCGTCCCAGTCACCAAATACTTTCACAATAGCCTTTTGCTTTGCCTTCCAAGCCTTCCTATACGATATATGGAATCCAAGGCTAGTAGCGATCCTTTCTTGGATAAGCCCAATTTTGACACTGGGCTCCTCTCTTATCATCTCTGTTTAGGCGGTCAAACAACACTGTATTAGTCAATAACATACAAAGTTTCTATAAATTTAGTAGCAATAACTCTACGCACCTAAGATCAATGAACAAATGAGATTTGAGTCCAACTGCTTGTGATCTTGGGTAAGAGACTAACTAGCACAAGTGTGTTCGTTATTCTATACGCCTATCACCCATTCGCTGTCACCTTTTTTTTTGTATGCTCTCATCCTCATTGGACAACCGGCGTTATGATCTTGACAAACCATAATCAACCTTTTCGTATCACTTTTCAGTACGACTGTTGTGCGATGATTTGCCATACAATATTGTTTAATTGCCATCTGTACATCTTGCTTGGTGTCAAACATTTGGTCCTTATATAGCTCGTCGCCGATCTGCCAGTTAGGTATTTGTGCTCCATTCATATCATCAAATTCTTGATCTGGATATTCCCAATTAACATTCGTGAAATGGCTAATTCCAGACCAAAATGGTACATTACCATTTCCTGCATAATAACAAGTCCAAAACCCCAATATTAATGTGGTTTTAATATGATATTAGATTTTTTATTATAAAGCATTGGTGGTTACGTACTTGCAACAGGAGGATCTTGCATTCCGACAATGCCTGGCGATGGAATTGGTTGTCCAATAGCATTAGACGGACAACAATCAAAATCACCATCGACATCCGTATCTGATGACTCGCTATCCGGAACAAGACCTTCATCACGCTCGTCCTCGGAACTATCTGTACGCCAAGATGGATCGTACATGTCGTGGGCGGGAATTCCTTCGTCAAAAATTTCTTGAGTTGTTGGTGCAAGCGTGGGGGACGCGACCTCATCTTCCGGATTATCCAATGGCACCATGTTTATGGCGATGATGTCAGTGCATGGATTGCTCGGTTGACTGCTGGATTGTCCACCGTAATTTACTTCTGCATACAATTCAATAAATCTTGACTCGCCGTGTTCAGAAGTGCTTGCATCTACTACTAACGTTACATCTTCATCGTCGACAATTTCAACACCAACCCATTGCACGGGGTTACCCGAGGCACATCTAGCGGTCAACCGAGCAAGAGTTTGACCACGTTGTAATCTCAACTTTTTGTATATTAACTTCTTCAGCTCGTGAAGATTGCATCTTGGACTCATGCGAAACATTTTTGCATCACCTTCAAATACTTGCCCGTTTGGACCAAAGTATTTTCTCCCATTATAATAAACAGTAGCTATTATATCATTCCTACCATCACTCATCCTACAAAAATAAAAAAAATGAAGATTCAACGACAATACAAAAGTAGTAAAACTTACATAAAAGGAAATTTTTCGCAGTGGAGATTCACACCCGAAATGGAGTTATTTATAGCTCGTAATGAGATAGCAACGTAATGGACATATTTCGCTACTCCCCCTAGCGAATTAGGGGGGAGATGACACTTGGCACTTTCGTCATAATTCGCTATGACTCATACCAAAAATGCCCACATAATTCGCTATATGGTATAGCAAATTACGTGGAGATGTAACATGTGGCTTGCATTCGAGTTGACATGATCTGACTTGTCTGACACGTAATTCGCTACACAGAGTAGCGAATTACGTGTCAAACAGTGATGTGACACGTGTCAAACAGTGATGTGACACGTGTCCTAAAAGGACTGACCGGGCTGACCTTTTGACCATGTATTTCGATGCTCTGTGTAGCGAAATACGTGAACCAGTGTGGAGGCGACACATCAGCAGACGTAATTCGCTACACTCAGTAGCGAATTAGCCTGCGTGGCAGTTTGGTAATTTTTACTGTGCGCGTGGCATTCTGGTAAATTTTATGATGAACAGTGACAAAATGATCACTCTTCCCTGCTAGGTTTAAAAGGGTGATGACAAGCTCAAATTTGTCAGGACCCAATTTTGAGTCCATGACTACCACATAAGCTAGATTTAGCCTTACCATCAATTAACCTGGCAAGCTTAATTTTTACCAAAATACACTCTCAGATTTATAAAATTTACAATTAACCTATTTATAAAAATAATGGAGCAACTGTAAAATATAAATCTATAAACCTTTTGCACGAATTAAAATATACACATTTTCCATATGAAACAATATGTCGGGCTCATCATTGATAATCAAATCAAATTCCCACAATCAAACAGAATAGTACTTGCGGTCATTTTGTTTCCATTTCTTCAATGAACTCACACACACAAACTAAGGGTTGTACTTAACGGGCCAAAATTGAAAAGAAACATAACCGATTTTATTACCTGAACAGGCCGAAATTAAAAAGAAGCCCGACCCAACATGCTCGCCTGACAGGAACCATTTTAGGATGGTTTGTTAATCTTTGAAAGAAAAAAAAAAAAAAAAACTTTTTATTACATGGCAGTTTTTTAGATTTTTTTTTTTTGAATTCCATAAAAATAATAAAATTAATGTTCTTACGTTTAAAAAAATACCAGATTATTATAAAGTTTTAAACATAATTATAAACTTTTAAAAACATTTTTTTCTTAAAAAACACAAACAAATAAGCCCTTAACTTACCTTGATTCTTCTAAAGGACTTTCTGTAAATTGACAGAAATTCTTGTACATTTTAGGTTAAATTGACTTTACAATCTCAATTATCATTTTAAAATTAGTGATGTCACATGATTCAATTTTTTATTTCAAACATCATGTTCTGTTTGTCATGCATTTATTTTTAATAAGAATTTCACTTAAACTAAAAGAAATATAATTCCACAAATAGAAGGGTTTGATTTTAAACTATTAATTTAAGATTTTTTTCAGTAAACAAGCAACTTTTTTTGAAATTATTCAATTCATTTATGTATTTATTTATTTATGATTATGATTTTTTTAAATTCACTAGTTTTATAAGTTTAAAGTAGCGGTGTAAATAAATTACATTATTTGAGTTTAAGTTGTCAAACGCTGTTTATTTTACTAAAAAAAATTAAGGTGAATTTGTTGAAATTATAAAATTTAGGTATAGATAAAAAAAAAAAGGAGAAGACTCAATAGTATTGCAACCGACCATTTTTTCCCATTATTAAAAGGGGAATGATATTTCACCAAAAAAAGAAAAAAGAAATGATATTGTAACAATCAAGTTATGTTACTACCAATTAATCTCACCGTTAAATCGATTATCTTGATCATTTTTATCTTCGCATGATCATAATTCCCCAAATTTCATACTTTATATTTATTTCCACCTTTGTATGATTATGATTTTTCATATTTAATACTTAAATAGGAAAAATCATGCCACAAAAGGATGAAAATAAATATAATCGTTGGATAAAGATTATCGATCTAAGAATGAGATTGATTGATAGTAATATTAATAGTAATAACTTGATTGTTATTTGTTAAGAAATAAAAAAAGAAAAGAAAAGAAAATCCTTTTAGATAAGAAGAACTAACAAAATTCAGAATAGAGGGCCCGTGATTTTCGATCTACATAGTTGAAAATGACGATGTGACCTAAAAAGAAAATGTATGTTTTCACCGACACGACTACATGCGTTGGTGCCATTTTCAAAGTTGCTTGTTTTGATCTTTTTTGGGATTAAAAAACACCATCATTATTCATTAACATCATCACCTGCGACACAGAAAGGGTTGACAAAAAATGATGCTCTTTTGTGCTGTGCCACTGCCAATGCCAACAAGGTATATCAATTAATTAATTATTATTTATAAATAATCAACCAAAAAAAAAAAACAAGGGAACTGTTATGTCTTTGTTCTTGTTTTTCCACGTCATTCTCCTTTTACATTTTCGTCCCAACTTTTTCTAACTCCAACCAATCAATCTCCTCACCCCCAGACCTACGTTGCAAATGTCTTTTCATGCTTGAAATTTTCAAGCATTTTACGTGTAAAGTTCGGTTTGGGTGGAAACAATTGTGAGTTGTGGTGTGGGGGGTGAGAAAGTTGGTTCCTTTTTGGTTCAGGACTTGTGGGGTTTTTGCTCAACTTGCATTGTAATGCTAAGGAATGATCATTTGGGAATTGAGTATTACTGTGTCTACTAGCACTACATATGTTTCGGAGATTAGGATGGCTTGTGGGTCTGAATCAAGAGAATTGGTCAACCAAAACGTTGCTTAATGTTGACCAACCTGGCTCTGCTAGGCCAAACCACCACCTGCATGTGTTCGATGCTGTTCACGAAGTTGCCATTTATATTCATAGGTTTCATAATCTCGACCTTTTTGAACAAGGGTAAGCTTTAATTTATACCTTTTTTTTATTTATTTTTTACTTTTTTGTTTTTCTTCTGATCTTTTATTCTTATTCTTGTTGTGCAGATGGTACAGAATCAAGGTTACCATGAGGTGGGAGGACGGTGAAGACTCTTATCCCGGGATTCCTGCAAGGGTTGTTCAGTATGAAGGTGAAATATGTCCCTAAATCATAATATTTTGTAGTGTTATCATTGCATCTATTCTCAGTAGTTTGACTTAGGTTGCTGCAATAAGCTAATTTTGTTTATTGGTACACAAATTTTGGTTCTGAGATCTTGTGCATGTAAACTCGTTGTCTAAATTGAAAGAGTGGAACAAAATAAAATGAAAATAAAATCAAATAGAATCAAAGGGGGCGGTTATGCACGATCAAAGGGGATAACACAAAATCAATGTACTCTCAAAACATAATCAAAGAAATAACGGAAAGATAAAATAATGGACAGTGACTAAAATGCCCTAATCTATGGACTAAGTCTAAAAAGTCCAAAATAACGCAAGCACGCATGGATATTTCTAAGCCAATTTTTGGTGCATCATGTATTCTCAAGGGCTTGTTTGTTTGTTTGTGTGTTGGGGGGATTTTCCCACAAGCATTTTCTTACATGAAACCTACTGTTTATATTTCAAGGTGGTTTATCTTGATTTCAAGTAATAAGTTGTTATGAGTTTACTAATCTATTTTTCTTGACGAATGAAGTTTAAGATGTGAATCCCTTGTAAATATGTGTCTCATTCATATAGTTTGGAAAAAATGAAATGTGAAATCAAAGGAAAGAAGTTTCAAATTTTAGGTCTTAGAAGAAAAACTTATCAAATGAACATTAAATTTTTGTTTTTGTCCATTTTCAGCTCAGGGAATATATAACAGAACTTCTGTCCTTATTTTTCTGCCATTCTATGTTTTATTTTTATTTTCACTATATGACCAAATAGTGTTTGAGCTTCTCATTATTTTTATGTAACCATTGAGAAAATAATATTCTGTTGAGATATATAAAACCATTAATGTAGCCTCAGGGAATATAGCTTAAGCAGAACTTCTGTCCTTATTTTTCTGCCATTCTTTCAAGTGGAATTTTATTTTTATTTTCACTATATGACCAAATAGTGTTTGAGCGTTTGAGATATATAAAACCATTTTTATGTAAGCTTTTGGGTTGAAAAAAATATTCTTATTCTTTTTATTTCTAGAATGAGTTTTCCGAAGTTGTTTAGTGTTACCTTAGTTTCAGCAACTGACAAGGATGCCAGCATGCTAAACAAAGGTTTAATGGGGTTTCAGCGCCTGTGTATTTTTCTGTATTAAACCTCATAATAGCCTAGACTCAGATATTTTCTCAAATTCTTTATGGCTACTGTTTGGAACTATCATGCTTGATATGCTGAGTAATTCCTTTTTTTTCCCAGTTAGTTTGCTGTCTTGCATAATACTTGATTTTTAGATTGCATAAAATCTTTGAATCTATCTTTTCTTTGAGCTGCAGCTCCTGAAGTGGGTGCTGACAATTTATGTAGAGTTTGGATGATTGATAATGCGGACAACAGTTTTTCAACACCGCCATTCCAGATTAGATATGCCAGGCAGGATGTATTTCTTTCTATCATGATCTCATTCTATCTATCTTTTGGTGGATTTGAGGTCAGTTTCTCTCTCTCTTCTTTCATTATTTTTTTGTATAACCTATAATATATGTAGGCAAATGAGGGTGTTCTTTTTTATTTAACAAACTAACTAGGTCGAGTACAAAACAATGTTAAAGAACAGGCTTATCATAAGCAAGGCAATTTTGAGGCACCATAAGACTTTTTGAAGATTCCTGTATGGCTAACAAAACAAGGTCTCTGAAAAGTACCAGACATAAATTCTTTAGACATCATGTGAATCAATTTTAAAATTCTTGAAAGAGATAGAAATTCCCTGGTTCCATACAATATAAAGAAAACTTAAATAAAAAGTTGTGGAAAAGAACTACTGGAAAAAAAGAGAGAGAATGAGACAAAGATCACAGACATACATGACCTTTGGCAGAAAACAAGCCTTAATTAATTATTATGTTATGATTGTGTCAAATTCAATATATAAATATGGATTGACTAATTATGCATGGTGATCTCTCTAAAGTTGTTGATCCAAGGCTCTGTACCTAGATGAAGGTCACCTGACATCAAATTTTGACTATTTTCCTTGATATTTGACACTACCACCTTTCTCCTATCGCTCAATATGTTGCTGGTAGAAGCAATAAGCTATATAGTTGTGAAAGAGAAAAACCTTCTGTCAGAACCAAATATATTAAGATGTAAACATGGATGCCATAGAATTCTCTGCTGCATTTGGTTGTAGAAGAAGGCCATATTTTCAAGGGTGTCTCTTTGCCCTTATATTCACTATTGGATATGATTGTCTTCATGGGATCGTGTTTTTTTAAGGGAATTTCTATTACTGATATGGAAAGAAATTGTTCAGCTTTGCTGCATTCTTGAGCCACTTAGGATTGCTGTTTTCTTTTCATTTCTTTTTGGAGGATCTTTTATCCTCCTCATCTCACTTGTACCTTCTCTCCTTTCTTTCTGATAATATTTAAAAGGGATTAATGTTTCTCATATTGTAGGAGATAATTTTATCTCCCACACACACATAAAAGTATGTTGGTCCCACGTTTCTTTTTCTTTATCTTCTCTTCACATAGCTCCCGCACACTTTTATGTGTGTATAGGAGATAAAATTATCTCTTACAACATGAGAAACATTAATCCCTATTTAAAAGTGCAAATCTTGAGTGGCTTACTGACATCTTGGTGTGCACATGCCACCCAGTAGTTCTGCCTTGTTTTTTTCTTATAGGTCATAAATATCTTTGCTAATGATTTTTTTGGTTATAGGAGAAATCCTCTGCTGTTATCTTGAAGTTTGAGCTCTTGCACACTCCAACATCTGAAATTGGGTTAGTTAAGGACGTTCTTCCTCCTATCGTCGGTGTATTAAACAAGTGAAATTTGTATGCAAGGATACTGATTGAACTGGAGTTAGTAATGATGATGATTATTATTAGAGGTGACCTCTTAAACTGTTTACATCATTGTGCAGGCCTGAGTTAGAAAGCTCGGTGGAAGCATGTGCAGCTTCAGTTCATGAGTATAGAATCCCTCCTAAAGCTCTTCTGGGATTGCATTCATATTGTCCTGTCCATTTTGATGCTTTCCATGCTGTCCTTGTTGATACAACTGTTCATATCAGTCTACTAAAACCTGGTTACCGCACACCCCAACTGAAGGTACCCAGGTTTGTCAGAATTCATGTTTTATGGTTTAAATAGATACCCTAGTAACCGTTACATTGCCATAAATTATGTCTGTTTCTTTTACTTTTGTTACATACTATTCTGTTTTAAATAATGTTGGTTTAACTGTACCAGTGATTCTCCAGTTTCTGAAGGAACTTATGGTGAAGACCACATTGGGTCAAACAGGGTATGCTCTATTACAGTAAATCTTTTATAAATTCTAGCTATGCTTCTTGTTTCATTAAGATGTTTAAGTTGACATTTGTAAAATTGTGATTTACATTATTGTTCAAGATTCCTAATTTCTTATGAATTTTATCTAGATATATATTTGCTTACTGTTGTATCTTGCTTTTATGTCAGTTTGTGCTCATCAAAGCATTGATAGCTGCCCGTGATATTCTGCTTGAAGACCTGAGAAGAATAAGCAAAGGAATTAACCAAGCTATTGATTTAACTGGAATTACTTTTGAACCAGATGCTACCAAGTCATTCAATTCTACTTCACCAGCACACTTGAAAAGTATTGATGGTGAAGCGTTACTTAAACTGTCTGACGGGCCACAACTCAATGCTGAGGTTCTTAATTCTGGCAACGTGAATGCTTCATAATCTGCGTTGTCTTCTTTATGTTTTAGACTTATTTCTCATGTAATACTTTTTTATTACCTACTGCAGAAAGCTGCTCATTATACCAATCATCTTACTGAGGAATCATTTCAATCTTTATCTTGGGATGATATGTTAAACTATTTCCAGTCTATTGGGAATCAGCTCTTATATCTCTGGAATACATTTCTGAAATTCCACAGGTATGTTCAGATTTATTTTTTGGAGTAATTATATGAGTTTGGCAACTGTAGAGATGCTAATAGCTCCTTTTTTCAATAAATTTATGATAAAATGTCTTTGCATCCATTATGATCATTATGCCATCTGGAAAAGGATCTTTTCTGTGTTTATTTTTGCACATGTTAGGTGGAATTTAGCTTATTCCAAATGAGGCTGGTTTTTGGTAAACATGTGCTCTTAGCAAGTAAGCATCTACCGGTGATATGAAGGCAAAGCTGGACTGTTATGTAGCTTATGAGAAAAAAAGAACTCAGTTTAAAATCTTTAAGCGTGATATTTTGGCATTCAGTCTTGTCAATGACATTGTTTTTCTCTTCCTTCTTATTCTTGTCATTTAATCCAGGGAAAATAAAACAAAGATACTGGAGTTTCTACATAACTCATGGGCTAGTGATCGAAGAACTGAATGGTCAATATGGATGGTGTACTCAAAGGTTGAGTTGCCTCATCAGTACATTAGCAATGGAGTTGAGGGGACATCATTGTACCGTGGCATTCGTGGAAGATCATTAAGTACAAGGAGATTAAATGATGATGTAATTATCTAGTATAAACTATATAAGACTCAAACTTGATTATTTGCCTTTGAAGTTTAGAATTAATCATAATATTGACTTCATATGGATCTGCTTAATGAATTCTTCAATTCTGTTATCTCTTTTTCCTTTTTTCAGCCTATTCCCACTGCAATAATGCGAGCCGAACTTCATAGGCAAGGTATAGCACAAATGAAGGTAAGTCATGTTTACATATGGAATGTTTGATATAATCTTTCCTTTTTCTGCTGAGTGGATTTTTCGACACATGAATTCCATGCAGATCAACAATCGGTCACTTCAAGACATGTATATATTTGGAGATCCTTTGCGCATTCCTATTATTATTGTAGAACGCTTGGAAAACATGTACCGTTCTGCCAGTGTGAAGTCATACTTCATTCCTTTGGAGGAGAAAACAAGATATATGCTGGAAAATGGACCTGGAGCAATAAACAAGTCTGGAAATAGCCAACAACGAAATGTGCACGTTTTGAGAGTAGTTGTTTTTGTTCATGGGTTTCAGGCATGCTCCACATTCTTGCAGTTGCTTTTATCTCCTTAATCTCTTTTGGCTTTTCTTGTTAACTTTTTTGAAAAATGAAGCAGCAATCCCTGAAAATAATGGTAGACATTGGTTTGCCATACTTCAAGCGTATATTAAATCAATCCCCAGTTTTCTAACTCACAAGTAATAGACATGTGGAACTCGCATTCAAATAGAAATGTGCAGACATGGAATACAGCTTCTTCTTTTTCCTAATTAATGCAATTTGCTTTGATGATCTTGACTTTTACTTTTTACACTAGCCTGATTTATTCTTATATTCTTTTGCCTTTTCATTAGTTATTACATAATGTCATGTTAATGAAATTCCTTGTTTAATGTTTGTTATTGTGTTGTCTGGATCATTTGACTAACTACACCCCTTGTCACTCAAACATTAACAGGGACATCATTTAGATTTACGGCTTGTTCGGAACCAATGGCTTTTGATAGACCCCAAAATACAGGTTCTTATGTCACAGACAAACGAAGAAAAAACATCAGGAGATTTCAGAGATATGGGATTACGGCTTGCCGAGGAAGTGATCTCTTTCTTGAAAAAGAAGATGGATAAAGCTTCAAGAAGTGGAAACTTAAAAGATATCAAGCTTAGCTTCGTTGGCCATTCTATTGGGAATCTCATTATCAGAGCTGCTTTGGCAGGTATTTTCATACAAAATTTCGAAGGATGGTACTCATCAAAATTTAACTGGGAAAATAATGTGCTTTTTTTTCTTATAATTTCAGAAAGCATCATGGAACCATATCTAAGATACTTGTATACATATGTTTCTATATCTGGTCCGCACTTGGGTTATATGTATAGTTCGAACTCTATATTCAATTCAGGGTTGTGGCTCTTGAAAAAGATTAAGGGCACACAATGCATCCATCAACTAACTTTTACAGATGATCATGATCTTGAGAACACCTTCATCTACAATCTCTCGAAGGTATATTACCTTGCTCTTATTTACAAGTTGTCCCACCCATAACCCCTTTTCTAGTTCTTGCTCACTATCTCTCTAGTCCCTACTCTTGAATTTATGGGGTTGTTTGGGGTTTGGAATGGAGGTAATTAGTAGAGAAGTGGCAGCAGAAGGGGTTGTCACCTTGAAGATTTCTGTTCAATTTTGTTGGTGTAAATTAATAAGGAACATAGAGAAATAACTATAAGTGCTATTTTTGTAAATCTTTGGCTGCCAAAGTGAAATACTTTTTTATCTTGTACTGCAGAAGAAGACACTGGAAAACTTCAGGAATGTGATTCTTTTTTCCTCACCTCAGGTAACTTCCTTTTCATGCTTATGATGGGAATTAATTAGCATAGCTTGTAAGTCCTACATTAACATAACCTTGTTTTCCTTGTATAGCTTGTTTTACACTATCTTGCTTTCATCTACTCTATCATTTCCTAAAGAGTGAAAAGATTATAAAATTGAAACTTACGTATCAAGAAGAGAAAAATAAATAAAGGAAATGTACTAGGTAGTAAGATTACATTTGTAGGATTTATACTAATAATAATGAAACCATGCTGGTTGGAGGAAACTTCATTTGCTTTACTTCAAGTGTCATTTTATGAAAACATTTTTATCGATTCATGATAAAGGTAATGTGCAATTGAGGCATAAATATGCCTGTGTTCAATTTAAAATATCAGATGATATTTATGAGATTTAAAGTTCGATGCACTTTATATTTAAAAGTAGGGGAAGGATCTGTTACAAACTTTTTTTTTTACAAACTTACATATTACACTATGTTTGATCGGTAATACACTCTTGATTAGTGTATTACCGGTGAGACATAGTGTAGTTTGTAAGAGTTTGTAATTAAAAAGTTTGTAAATATAATCCATAGTAGTTAATTGCACCGCAATAGCGCCGCGAGCCGCGTCGTATGGGCGTTGCGGTGCCTCGCCACAAGAAACCGCGTCATACCACACCAGAACACAATAGGGGACATTGCGATCGCATTTGCGGCCATATTGCTGTCATAAGGCAAAATGTCAATTTTGTCCTAAATTTAAATGTGTAACAGGAAAAATTTGAGGGTTTTTTAGTCTATCTACGTCTCTCTCTGTCACTTCTGCTATCTCTGCCTTTAAAAATGTTTCTTTTTGTCATTATTTCTGTTATATATCTATTCCGCTATTTCCGCAACCACAACCCGCTATAATGCTATAGCATTTTTTGGGGTTGGCCCCAACATGCCACAATCCGCATTTGATAAGTATAATATAATCTTCCCCTTAAAAGTATTAAGCTGTTTCCAAATATGATCTTCTGCATAACCTTAATGATTAAAAAGGGTTACATTAATAAACGTCTAGCTATGTGATCCTTTTTATTTCTAAAGCTTTATCATAATGCTTATTGGCTCTCTCTCTCTCTCTCTCTCTCTGATTATGTGTCAGGATGGTTATGTTCCATACCATTCTGCCAGAGTAGAACTGTGTCCAGCAGCTACTTCGGATTTTTCTAAACAAGGGAAAGTCTTCTTGGAGATGTTGAATAATTGCTTGGACCAAATTCGAACACACACTGACCATCGTGTGGTCATGCGTTGTGACATTAACTTTGAAACCTCATCGTACGGCAAGAGCTTTAACACACTCATTGGACGGGCTGCTCATATTGAATTCTTGGAGTGTGACATTTTTGTCAAGTTCATTATGTGGTCTTTCCCAGAGCTCTTTTGTTAGTAAACGAGGAAGCGAATTTGCATGGAATTCCACAACATTGAAATTATTGAAAATAACACTGCTGAGTGTTAAAAACTGTTCAATAGATGCCAAATACAATATCGGTTATAAGTTAAGTGTTAGTGTTTACAAAGTTGTTAGTTCCTTAGGCTTAGGAACTTCTAGACAAAATATTGTACACTGACAATTGGAATTCAAAGAATTTTCTGCTGAAACTCAATTCTTTTCTTTCAAGCCTGTTTGAATCCTCTTATTTTTAAGTTAGAAGCTGCTTATAAGTTAAAGTTAAAAAAAAAGAGCTTAAAAAAAGAAGTTAAAAGCTGTTTGAAAATTACATAAAAGTTTTAACTTAAAAATTACTTAGAAACACATATTTCAAGAAATTTATCTTTTTCTATTTTTATCACTCTTCATTAAAAAAAAAAAAAAGTACACAATTTAAGAAAAACATATATGAACTTGAAAAAAAGCTCTTCCTAGTAGCTTTTAGTTTTCAATTTTTTCCTTCATTATAAAAAAAAGAGTATTTCGTTATAAGAACTTTTTCCAAAACCTATTTGGCCCGACTTATGCTTATAAGTAGTTTCTAGTTTAAAAAAAAAAGAGGATCCAAATAGACACTAAGATCTAAGGTCTATCTCTGCTGTCTCAATTTACGCTCACCATTTATTTCTCCTTTATTCTATACACATTATTATTCGTATGTGTGTATTAGACGGTCTAATACATGCATATGAATAATAATAATAATGCATCAATATCCAAAAAGAAAAGCAGAATTGTCATTTACTTGTAATCTTTCTTGTTTGACTTGTTACCAGAAAAAATAAAAAATAAAGGCTTTACTTCTTTCTAACGTTTTTTAAGCTCAATTTCCAAATCAATATTTTTTACGAAAAAATTTCATCGATTTTTTTGTTCTGGCTGACGTATGTCAGCTCCTCCGAAGTATTTGACCAGAATAAAATTTTTAAAAGTCGACTTATAATGTTGCTGGGTAATATACGAAATATTATACTCAATTATTTGTCGCAACTCGCAAGCCCCAAGAAAAAGTCGCAAATTAAAAATAATAATGTCTACAAAGTAGCTAAAACTATTTTTTGGGTAAAAAAAAAAAACATAATAATAATGGAAAAAAAAGTAACGTAGCGAAAATTAAAAATAATAATGTATACAATGTAATTAAAACTATTTTTTCAGTAAAAAAAACATAATAATAATAGTAAAAGCGTAGAATGCAAGAGATAATTTTCTCGGTATCATGCAATTTTTAAAAAGGGAGAAAATTGGGTTTTATCTCTTTGTAAGTTGTTCATCTGCGCCTTTTCTTTTTTGTATCAACTTGTAGTCTTATTCTACAAGTTTAACTTCTGGGGTAGCAGGCTTAAGTTAAAATTATTTTATTTAATTTGTATGATTTTTTTATTTTGAAAATGTAAGATATGGTTTTAGTGAAAATAATCTTGCTTTTTATAAAAGAATAATATAATAATAAATCGAACTAAAATTTGAGTAGTCTCAATTTTGTGACCGTTCTCTGACATCTCACTTTTGATTCTACTAGTATATATTCATTGTCATGGCAAAAACATTGATAGAATTTTAAATTTCATTTTACTGGGGGTTGAATTTGGCGTAATATACATTCAACAGCATTTTCCACATATGATGTACTTTAATAGTTTGTCCATTTTTCAAGGTTAATAGACGATAACAAAAATGAATAGGTATTAAGATTTACCAAGGATCAAACCATTAGAATCAATATTTTGCCAAAGGACCATTACCAGATTCATAACTCAAACAGAACGTTTTTTTAAATTTCATTTTCAACAGTCAAGAAGCCTGCTGAGACTGACTAGTATGTAGAAATTTGTTCAACTCATCTTAACAAAGAAAGACACGTCTTATAGAAACAAATGTAAATTATATCACCAGACAAACCATGCCTAACTTCATTTCATAATTTTCCATAAGCACCATTGTTTTTCATGACTCCTAAACAAAATTATAACATCAATCTATTCAGTGCCAACCTCGTAAGATATAATAAGCACAAGCAGCAGCACGGTACACACATAATAAGTACCTCTCAATTATCAAACAGGTACTACTAAACAATGCAGAAGGCAGCAGAACCTAAAATCTGTTAAATGATAGTTTGTTGCTGGAAAAGATAACATTGCGTTGATACGCTTGAATCAACTGAGAAAGAAACATAGCAACATTTGAAGTTAAAAATGCTCTAAAACCTATTACATCATTAGGAATGCACTACGGTTACAATTTAGTCATACAACAGCTGAGTAACAACAATTGCCTATTCCCATGACACTGGTAATAAGAATAGGAAAAAGAGAAAAAAAAATAAAGGGAAAGATACCATCATCACCGTTTGATTAGCCCCACTTAAAAAAGATTTCTGCTTCATGATTTAATCTATTCACAAGCCAACTTGGTGTCAAAGCTGCTCAAGCATATTGCAAAAGCTTGGAATGCAGATAAAGGATACCGATAATCCATGGTGAACATGTCTTTACCAACTTTGCCAAACTGCAGAATAATCTTGTCATGCTCGGGTGGAGCCGGTTGAGATGGTGTGGGTGCACCAGCAGCTGGTTGGGTGGCAGCAATCAACTGAAAGTTCTTAACAGATGCAACTGTTACACGTCCCCGGAAATTAAGGCACCAACACTGTAATTGTTCATGCCATCTTGGAGGTTTGTTTTTCAGAACAAAGGGTCTCATCTTGCCATCATCATCCTCATTACAGGATCCCCCAATCTCAGAAAATCGTGAACTGCTGAACTCGATAGAATGATCTAGAGACTTTGAAAATGAGATGCTCCGAAATGAGTCCTCCAGCGAACGGGGAAGAAGCTCTGGCTGGCCAGGAACAGTGCCACCCGCATCAAGTGCTGAAGCTGGTATTGAATGCATAATGCAGTGCATCTTCCTTGGGCCTCGAGTCCCAAGCACATTTAATTCATACGTTACCTGAGCTATGTTGTAACTCCCAGATGGGACCTTAGGCGAGACCTTTTTGGAATAAAATCTGCGGCTCGTCTTCCCTGTCCCAGGAGGGCATATATGGGCAGAAGAGTATGGAGGCTGTGTATCATATATAATGAATTTTGTACCAAGAAAGTTTGATCTGGTGTATAAAAGTAAAAGAAAATTTCATGAGAGAAGAAGAAGGATATAAAATTGAACATTAAATACTTGGTGAATGGGCTCAAAGCCTTGAAAAGCAAACTAGATAAATCTGCAAGGCATAAGTGGAAAATTAATGATGGAATGGGAACCTAAACTATTACCTTAAATATAGATCAAAAAAAGGATAATGATCTTATTTGGGCAATTAATATTTATGTATACCTAAAATATATTAAGGTCAAAAATGTTTACAACTGCAACCAACTGAAGTCCACAGATAGCAAGATCACGAATTCTGCTGTTATACTTATAGGATTTGGAATGCATTTTCACCTCAGCTTATGTCATAGTAGTTTTAACAGTTAGTTTGGTAGACATAAAAAAAAAAGTTTCTTTAATATAGTGAAAGATAGATTAAATTGAGGATGTCAAAACACCTGCAAGCAGTAAACTCACCTCAGCTTTCCGATGTAGGTGTTACTTGATCTAGAGATGTTGTCAGCATCCATGGAAATAACATACTCTGTGTAAGTTGTTCTCCGTGTTCTCTTAGCAGAAAGGAGGAATTTTCCATTTTCAACTAACAAAGCTGCAAAAGTACAAGTAAAAAAGAAAAGGGAAAAATGAAATGAATTCAGCATGCACTCGGGCATTGCAGTAAATATCAGACTCTGATCAATTCCCGTTTACTATATAATATAAAGATAGATCCTAGACTCCTAGTATAAATCATAAAGGGAAATAAATAAGCACGGTGGAATTCATATAAAACGACAAAAAACATGTTAAGGCTTGTCCCCAACTAAATAATTATCAAATAGGATGATCCTAGACTCCTAGTGTCAGCCATAAAGGGAAATAAATAAACACGGGCAAATTCATATAAAACGACAAAAAACATGTAAAGGCTTCCCGCAACTAAATGGTTATCAAATAAGATGATCCTAGGCTCATAGTATCAATCATTGAGGGAAATAAATAAACACGAGGGAATTAATAAAATGACAAAAAACATGTTAAAGCTTGTCCGCAACTAAATGGTTATCAAATAAGATGTTCTAGACTCCTAGTATCAATTATAAAGGAAAATAAATTAACAGAGGGAAACCTACCATTCAGGAACTACGTGATTTTCATGCTCAGAGCAATGAACGAACACTGGTTTGAACAAAGAATGAGAAAATGTGGACAGAAACTCAACCTATAAAGACCATTTCCAAACTATCCTCTAACACTAGTAATTACTTCAGCGAAAATTACAGCATTGAAAATGTCATCCCATAGATCTCGAATCATGTATCCATGCAAACATGTACACACAGGCAGCCACAATCAGCAAATGCATGAATATTCATGTGCTACTATAGCACGTCAAGATCAAGTCAGAAGTCAAAATATGTAACTTCAACGACCCGAACTGTTTGAAACATAACATCAGAACAAATCTACACAATCGTACCAGAAGCATCTGAACGTAAAACAGTATGAACCCAAGCGATAACAAGTATTATAAGAAAGTTTACCTGGGCTGAGACAAAGGAATAGGTGGTACGTTAAATTAGATTTATCTCTTTTGATAAAGCATTGAATGATACCATCACGTGGCCCAGGCTGAAAAGTTAAAGGAGTAAAAGATCAGGGTGTTGCTTCAGCCCACCATATCAACTATCATTGTTATCTCCACATAAAAGTAATAGACTAGTTAATTAAAAATGAGACAATCAGCTGCAGAAGCAATGAAGCTAACCTGCTTCAGGGACACAGGGAATGTAAGTTTGCCACATAACTCCGGGCTCTTAACAATTTCCTTGCACATATTCCTCCAAGACTGGCAAACAGCAGCACATGCAACAACATGCTTTCGAGCAGGCCATGTACTCTCACTCTCCTCTAGCCGTCTAATGACATCAAATAGTAATTCTGGGGGTAAGCTCGCCCAGCGACTATTTTGAATTACTAGAGGCTGGTCGTGCAAATCCTGTACTGACCCATGAGATTTTCCTCTAAGGTGGCCAGTCAGTCTGACATCAAAACTACGCCTAGATAAGCTGCCAAAACCATCCCTAACATCACGAACTATGCTGCGGAAAGACATTCTGCAAGTGGATCCCAAGAATAATTATGGATAGATCTCTTCTGTGATCTTCTGAAGGACTATATCCAACCACTGTGAGCATATGGCTGCCATACAAGGAGAGTTTCAGCTTAATAGTCATATAATCTTTTATTATTGCTGTTGGAATAAAGTTATTATTCTTCATACATCTGATATTTCTCAACGTTTTCAGACTCTCCTATTTAAGCATCCATAGCCATGAATCAAATGCAAGAGGTATTTACAACAATTTAAGTCAATGTGATTCCATAGCATTACCATGATGAGATGTAGCAATTACAGAAGTAAAAATGCCATCATTTTGTTTCTACCCAAAAAATATGCCATAGTTTTGTTATTCTATAAATATCAATTGGATTCTATGAGAAACGCTTTATTATGCAAACAAAATTAATTATTTACAATAATAATGGCAAAGCCTATCATCAACTCACCAGCTAATTTTGCAGGTAACAGAAAAAGAAACACTTTCAAATTTTTTTTTTGCTTTTGGCTATTAATACCAAAATCTCGAAGGACCAGAAGAAAAGGGAGGGAATAAGAGAGACTACTCTTAAAACATGGGAGTTAATCCAAGTTGATCAAAACTTCCAAGCTGGATCAAAAGCCATCCTTTATCTGCAAAGCAGAAGAAATGTTAGAAAATAAGTCATCAAAACTCCCAGAATTTCAAATCCACAATCTCGTTTAAGATTTGACTCCCATAAACACTGGAACAAAAATTGCTCCACTACTATGCCCACCATTTTCCTTCCAAAATCTTGAAAGAGAGATTTGAAAAGCTGAAAACCCATGAACTTTTTTACCAGCATTTTCAACAGAAACCCAGTTGGAAAAAAGACCCCAGATTTGGAGAAAACCTATACAGATTTTTTGAATGGAAAATGAAACCAAAAAGGGGTAAAAATATGAGAACACTTTAGATTTGAAGATAAGCATACCCAGAAAGGAGAGATCTGTAGCTGAAGTATTAGCACTAGTTTCAGAGATGAAATCTACAGAAGATTCATAAAGAGATACATTTTATTTAGCAGAGAGACACAATGAAGCATAAAGACAGAAGCTTTAGGTCAGAATGCCAACATCCTCTTACCAAGGTCTCTCTCTCTCTCTCTCTGTCTCTCTCTCTCTCTCTGTGTGTGTGTTGTATCCGGACTCCAAAGCTTCATTAAATCTAGTTGATGAAGCAAGGGAAAAAGTTGGCAGCTCAATTAATTATTAAAAAAATACAAAACATTATAAATATTTAATAATTAAAGTAATTCTGGTATGGAGAAGTTTAAGAAGAATAATAATACTAATAAATTTATTGCACCCACTTGGTCCCCATTACCAAATGGCATTTGCTTTTCCCGTGTGCGATATCCATTTGACTCGTACCAATAAGGTTGCAGCACCCAGCAAGTTATGTTATGTCATGACCTGACTCTGTCTACCATTATCATCTGTTTTAATGAGACATATTTATAAGAATTATGTTGTAATAAAAGTGATTATGTTATGTTATAGAGATTCATTTTGTGTGCCAGAATTTTTTGTTGCTGCGGATCCCACAAAATATTATGTGTGTAAGAAATTTTTTATGATCATATTAAATGATACATGATAAACCCTAATAATAATAATAATAATCTTTTTTCTGTTATTTTGTCCAGACATTTCCATTACCTATGTTACCTGAATGAAGTTATTTTTTCCTTCCATTCCATGGTGGAAAATTTTTACCAAATGAGGCTGCATGTAATATTTTGCTTATTATGAAGTAATGATTAAATCCAGCAACATATGGTTAACAAAAATAAAAACAAAAGGATAACGTATGGTTACTTAAGAAAAAAGAAACCCAACAAGATATAATAAAAAGGATTATATTATAGAAGATAATATTTAAAGACGGCTTATGTGGAAGTTTCTAGATTATCAGTTTTTATATAAATCATTAAGACGGACAAGCTAATGTATGTTCCTATTTTTAAACCATTTTATATACCATTTTAATGTAGTTTGATTTGATATCCATTATCTGCAATAATTATCTATTTTTTAGTACCTAATAAATATTTAATTTAATTACTTGAAATTTACTCAATCAGTTCAAAAATCACAGATAAGTCTCTCTTGTTAAAATGGTAACTTTATAGATTATTTTACTTAAAAGAAACTTTTTCCTTTACTAAAATATAAAGAATTCTCTGCCGCCAATGAGAATAATAATATTATAGAGAGAGAGAAAAAAAGACAGAACTCGTTTATAATTTGTTAAGATTTAATTATGGTTGATAAATAAATAAAAGTAACGTAAGTAATTTCTTCATTTAATGGTAAAAGGTAACATTAACATTTTTGATAAAAATTATGATAAAATTGTTTTGACTATTTAATATTTTTACAATCGAAAATGTTAGTTGATATAAAAAATAGAGTAACAACCAAATAATGTTACTATCAATGTTACTACCACATCTTAACCGTTGATTTCTGCCAATCAAAGGTTATCATTTTTCAAATCAAACTCATTAAAATTATTAATTCGTAATAAATGATAACCGTAAAATTACAAAAAAAAGGGTCACGTTAGTCCTTTTTAGTATAAAAAATAACATTTTTTGTAATTATAGCGTGTTTAAATTTTCATTTTTTATAGTAATTTGAAAAAAGAAAACCGTTGATATTGTCAACCAAAAAAGGTATTTATGAAAAAAAATAATAAGCTGTAATCCGTGCGAGACTTATAGCGTGTTTAAATTTTCGTTTACAAAACTTTAAATAGTAATTTGAAAAGAAAAAAGAAGAAGAAATTTTATACTTTTTACTAATTAAATCGTAATTTTAAGATTCAAAATAAAAAATATTAATAATATTATAGACCAATTTCGTGAGCCAGATAAGTCACACAGATTACTTGAGCTTTCTTGTGAAATACTCAATCATTCACATCAAAGTAATTAATGATTAGTGTCGTTCCAGGGCTTTTATCGCTCTCCTAAATTAAGAAATAGAGAAAATCAATTTCGTATATAGCATAAGATGATTTGTTTTTTCTTTAATTTACTTTATGATAAAATTATTGTAAACAAAACTTAATGAATTCATGATAATCTCAATTCAACACTTATCTAGTAAATTGAAGTACTCTTACAGTTTTTATCATATTCTTGTTTAAAGAAAAACATATTTTATTCTTTTTTAAGGAATGATATATTTGTTTTTAAAGTTAAATTCTTTTAATCTAATTACATATTTTTAAATTTTTAATAATTTTTTTTAATGAGAGAGGTTATAGTTATAACTTTTTTTTTTACAACCGCTAATAACTATATCTTATCACCGTTGATTTTCGTTAATCAACGGTTATCATTTATTAAAATTAAATTCATTAATTAATTATTAATTCATAATAAATGATAATCGTTGATTGGCTAAAATCAATGATGATAAGATATGGTTGTAAGAGGTTGTAAAAAAAAAATTGTGACTATAACCTTCCTTTTTTTAATTTATATTTTAACTTGGTTTAAACCAATGCATGAAACGCACGATACTCACAATTTAAAAATGAAACTAAAATTCATAAAAAATATTGAAACACCTACACTACGCGTAGTATGTTTAGGCAATAACGAATCCTCCATCAATTCATGCTTCATTGCCTTTTTTATTTTATTTTTCAAATGCTTTGTTGAAATTTTAAATATGATAGAATCTCCCTTAATTGGTAATTGATTAAATGGGAACTTCATTTGTAGAAATATACATAGGCTCAATTTAAAAAAAAAAAAATTGATCAAGATATAACATTAAACCTATTTCTTATGATCGGGCTGACTTGACTTATTAATAATAGTTTTTTTTGTCATAAACAATATCATTAGCTATGATTTTTGCAATGTTCTTATATATATGGGAAAAATATTTTTACAGTCACTTTAGATAAGATTATCTACAGTTATCCCGTTTTAACTAAGTACGACCGGTCATAATTAGTTATGACAATAAAGCTGCTCTTTTTTCTCTCTCCTCAGACACTGTCAGCTGACATGACGAAGGGAGAAAATACACTTTTAATATATGATCAGTCGTACTTAATTAAAAATGAATAGCTGTATTTAAAAGCTGTATTTAACTTCTTTTTCCAAGAAGCTGTATTTTTCATTACAGTGCCCTATGAAGCACTGACACTTCAAAAACCTTGACGTGTCGTGTCCGACACTTTCCGACACTCTCGGACACTCCGACACTTCCCGACACTTCAACACTCGTTATAAAAATTCAAAAAAAAAGGTTCAAAGGTTGCGATGCGTTTAGTTTTTAGTTCTAACTATTAGATTCGTTGAAGTACGATTATCATTTTATTGAGTTTAATATAAATATTTGAGATATTTTTGTGTTTCTTTGCAAAATTTATGAATATTATAAGTTTAGATTCATTTTTTTGTTAAATTCTTGAATATTAAATATAATATGCATTATATTACAAACGGATGAAGAGGAGAGAAAAGAAGAAGCTCATACTGTAATGTGTAGTATTCTTCTTATTATTGAGAAAAAAAATATCAGATACCAACATTTATACAAAATGGTGTTGGAGTTAACTAAGGAATTAACTATAGTAACTAAGTAACTATAACTGTCTAACTATGGTAATTAAGTAACTGACTAAATTACAATCAGTTACACACTTCACAATCAGTTACATACTTCACGTGGGTTCTGTAACAAACTTTTCTGTATTTGAATTTATATCCAATACCCCCCCACAAGCTGGACGGAGGAGATCACGTAGACCAAGCTTGCTTAAAAGAAGATGAAAAGGGCGAGGATGGAGGGACTTTGTGAAGATGTCAGCTAGCTGTGCAGATGAGGAAACAGGAAGCAAATGAATGGTACCATCATTGATGCGTTCCCTTGTAACATGGCAATCTATTTCAATATGCTTTGATCGTTCATGGAATGCCGGATTCTTAGCAAGGTATATGGCTGAGAGATTGTCACAGAAAATAGAAGCTGGTGTGGAACATGATACCTGTAAATCGTGTAGCAAGAACCGAAGCCACTGAATTTCACATGAAATAGATGCTAAAGCACGGTATTCAGCTTCAGTTGATGATCTCGAGACTGTGTGCTGCTTCTTCGAACGCCAGGATATTAGCGAATTACCCAGAAAGACACAGAGACCCGAGACTGATCTCCTAGTGTCAGGACAACAAGCCCAATCACTGTCTGCAAATCCTGATAAAAGTAGAGAGTTAGAAGAAGAAAAGAAGAGTCCTTTTGCTGGTGAACCTTTGATGTAGCGAAGGATACGATGAGCTGCTGCCATGTGTAGAGCAGTAGGAGAAGATACAAATTGACTCAATTGGTGCACAGCAAAAGACAAGTCTGGTCGAGTGGTAGTGAGATACAACAGCCGTCCAACCAAACGGCGATAAGGTTGAGGATCAGCAAGAACAACAGATGAATCTTTAGCACGATGAAGTTTGGCAGTTGGATCCATGGGTGTGGAAGCAGATTTGCAACTTAACATACCACTGTCAGAGAGAAGTTCAAGTGCATATTTTCTCTGATTCACAACAATTCCAGCATGGGAACGAGCAACTTCTAATCCAAGGAAGAAACGAAGATCACCCAAGTCCTTTATTTTGAAACATGAATCCAGATATGACTTGACCTTTGTTATTTCATCCAAGTCATTCCCAGAAAGTACAATATCATCTACGTAGATCAAAAGAGCTGTGAAGGAGGAAGAGTGTTGCTTGATGAAGAGAGAGTGATCTGCATGAGATTGTGTGAATCCCAAAGAAACTAAAGAAGAAGTCAGTTTCGCATACCACTGGCGACTGGCTTGTTTGAGGCCATACAAGGACTTTTGAAGTTTGCATACTTTGGGAAGTGTTGATTGTGGAAATCCATCAGGTAGGGCCATGTAGACTTCTTCCTTGAGATCACCATGCAAAAATGCGTTGTTAACATCGAGTTGCATAAGGTGCCATCCTCGAGCTGCTGCAATACTCAACAGAACCCGTATTGTAGTCATTTTAGCAACTGGTGAAAACGTGTCCATGTAATCGACTCCTTCCATTTGTGTATACCCCTTAGCAACCAGTCGTGCCTTGTACCTTTCTACACTCCCATCAGCTTTGAGCTTTACTTTATAGACCCATTTACATCCAATGATATGTTTATTCAAAGGACGATCAACCAGAACCCAGGTTTTGTTTTCTTCAAGTGCAGAAATTTCTGCCTCCATAGCCTTTCGCCAACAGTCTTCTTTTGATGCTTGAAGATAAGTTTTGGGTTCAGCATGAGTGATGGAGTTGCAGCAGAACCTAGTGAAATTGACAGAACAATTTGCATAGGACAAGACATCAGATAAAGGGAAACGGGTATGATTTGAAAAGGGTTCAGATAAAGAAGTATGGCAGTGAAAATCATGAAGGTATTGAGGTGGGTTTCTTGGACGTGTAGACCGACGTAATGGCACTTCTCTATCTTGTGCATCACGTGGATTAGGTAGAATATTAGGTGAGGATTCAGTCATAGGAACTTGGGATATAGGTAAGTGGGGTGCAGGTAGAATATTAGGTGAGTCAGGTTGAATATTAGGTTGAGTGTTAGGTTGAGTGTTAGGTTGAATGTTAGGTTGAGTGTTAGGTTGAGTGAAAATTCTGAGAGGTTGAATTGTCATATCATATTCGGATGGATTAGGAAGAGATATGGGAAAAGTAGGTTGGTTACTGATGTCCTTGATGTCCTTGAAAGGAAAGCACTCTTCATAGAAGATTACATTACGAGATGTAAATATCTCCCTTGATTTTAAATCATAAAGAACATAGCCTTTAACCCCATCTTGAAAGCCAAGAAGTGCACACTTTCTTGCACGGGGAGAAAATTTTCCACGATGAGCTGCAAGGGTGCTAGCATAACTGAGACAACCAAATACCCGCAAGTTGTTGAGCATGGGAAGACTGTTATATAATATCATATATGGGCATTTGTTATCAAGTAAAGGAGTGGAAATTCTATTAATGAGATGTGCAGCATGTGTAATTGCAAAACACCAGAATTTGATGGGTAGTTGAGCTTGAAAAAATAAAGCTCGTGCCACATTCAACAGATGTTGGTGCTTTCTTTCTACTCTCCCGTTCTGTTGGGGAGTTTCAACACAACTTCTTTGATGGACAATTCCCTTTTGAAGATAATAATCTGTCATGAGAAATTCACACCCATTGTCACTACGAAGCACTTTTATTTTCGCATTGAATTGAGTTTCTGCATAAGCAATGAAGTTCTGTAGCCTTTTACGCACATCTGCTTTGGTCTTTAACAAAATTATCCATACAAAGCGAGAGAAGTCATCAACCAATGTAAGGAAAAATTTGTGACCATGAACCGAAGGTACTGCAAAGGGACCCCATATGTCAGCATGTAAAACATCAAAAAATTTATTGCTTTTGGTGTTGCTAACAGTAAATGGTAACCTGCGCTGTTTACTGATATGGCAAGTTTCACATGGCCTTACATCATTGCAACAAATGAAAGGAAAGGACTTAGACATCTGCCTTAAAGATTCAAAAGACAAATGACCTAGTCGAAAATGCCAAAGTTTAGCATTATTCAGTTTCTGAGTTACAAATACTGAACTCTTATTTTGAAAATCAAAATTCTTCAAAGCTTCTTGTGAGCAATCAAAAACATAGAGACCTCCCTTGGCTTTAGCTATACCAATCTTCTTCTTGGTATCCACCTGCTCAATGAGGCATGAAGTCTTTGAGAAGGTTAGGCTACAAGGAATTGAATTAACGAGCTTGGAAACAGATACCAAATTCACCTTGAAAGCAGGAACATATAAAACGTCTAATAATGTCAATGAATTAGACAGATAAACTGTTCCCGAAATAGCAGTGGTTACACGAACTCCATTTGGAATCATGATTGAAACAGGTGTAATCTTATGAACTGAGCTAAACATTGAGATCATGGAGCATATATGATCTGTAGCCCCTGTGTCCAAAATCCAACAACTAGAATTATTACCTGATGGAATGTTCGAATTCTCTGGATGTGAAATATTTGAATTCACAGCCGTCACCATATTTGAAGAATGAAATGAAGAATCCTCCTTCTCTATTCCAATTTGAGTATATTGCAGAAGATTTAGTAATTTCTGATATTGTTCTTGTGACAAAGAAACACCTAACTTTTGTTCATCATCTTGGCTTGAATTGATCACATCTGTATCAGACTCTTGCTGTATCAGGTTTGCAACAGTATGCTGTTTGGGAAAGTTGGTTTTGTAACCAGGGGGGAATCCATGAAGTTGATAACAAGAATCAATTGTGTGGTTAGTTTTCCCACAATGAGTACATAATTTTGTGCCATGCACTTGATTTCCACGTCCCTGACCTCCATTATTAGATCTTGGTCTACCTTTCTCAAAAGCTCTCCTGCCATTGTTAGTTCCATTGTGAAAAGAATGAGACAGCAAAGAATATTCACCTTGAGGAACCGATTGAAACTGCCTTTCTTGTTGAACCACCAAAGAAAAGGCTCTGCTAACATGAGGAAGTGGATCTATCATCATGATTTGAGACTTGACATGAGCATATTGCTCATTCAGTCCTTTAAGAAATCTCACCGTCTGATCCTGGTCTTTGTGTGTCCTTATGAGTTCAAGAAGGCCACAGTTGCAAGCAACAACACAGTGGCATATAGGTATAGGGCGAAGATTGTCCAACTCATCCCATAAGGACTTTAGCTCTGTGAAATAGTCAGTGACATTCATTTCACCTTGTTGGAGCTTGTAAACATCTTCTTGAATGTCAGATAATCTAAATATATCTGATTGACTAAAACGATTTTTAAGATCAAGCCATACATCAAAGGCTCTATCCATCCAAAGAATGGATTTCTCTATTGAAGGACTGATGGATCTGTGAATCCATGCAAGAACGGTTGTGTTGCATCTTTGCCATGCTACAAACAAAGGATCATTGATGGCTGGTGGAACAATGGATCCATCTATAAATCCAAGCTTGTTCTTGGATAATAGTGCCATGCTCATTGCCCGCGCCCAAGTATGGTAGTTCTTTCCACTCAAAGGAGGATTAACAAGAACTAAAGATGGATTCTCATTAGAATGCAAGAAGAAAGGATGACCAGGATTGGTCAGAAATTCTGGAATTGGATCTGCCATTGTTTTGAAGAACAGATCGAAGAAAAGAAAAACAAGAAGAAGAACTAGATGCAGAGAAAAAACAAGAAGAAGAACTAGATGCAGCGGAAAGGTGGGATACCAGAGCTTGTCACTGCTCTGATACCATATTACAAACGGATGAAGAGGAGAGAAAAGAAGAAGCTCATACTGTAATGTGTAGTATTCTTCTTATTATTGAGAAAAAAAATATCAGATACCAACATTTATACAAAATGGTGTTGGAGTTAACTAAGGAATTAACTATAGTAACTAAGTAACTATAACTGTCTAACTATGGTAATTAAGTAACTGACTAAATTACAATCAGTTACACACTTCACAATCAGTTACATACTTCACGTGGGTTCTGTAACAAACTTTTCTGTATTTGAATTTATATCCAATAACATAAATTAAAAATATTATTTAATATCAAAACGTGTCCTAACGTGTCGAAATCTAACATTTTTTAAAATTAACGTGTCGGAGTGTCGTATCGTATCGTGTCACGTGTCCCGAGTCGGTATCGGTGCTACATAGACAGTGCCACATGTTTAAAAAAAAATTCAATTATTTTTATTACTTAACATAATAGTTTTAAATAAGAATATTAACTCTTATTTATAAAAACACATACCAAATCACATGATATTGTGGCACCTAATCTGTCCCATTACTCTGTTTTGTTTAGGGGGTTCCTTTTCTCGATCATGTGTTATGTTTTGATGGGAAAATCTCATGAAGTAAACTTGTAAAAGTCGGATAAGTAGGTAGAATCCCGGGAATTACGCATGCATTGTTCAGTTTGCTACGTTGACAATGATTTCAAAGAGTTGTGATTTTTTTAATTTTTTTTAATTGAAAGTATAGATTAGAGTTGTGAGCTTTTTGTTTGAAGCCTCCCTTTGGGTACCGTTCGTTCCATTCCCTGTTTTGCTCTTTAGTTGTTCAACGTTCATTAATTGATTGATTGTTTGCAGTTGGAGTTTTGGTGGCAAAGTCTGACTTTGACTACGCTCATTCATCATTAACCTTCCAGCCAGGATACGTTGCTCCTTCGCGTACCTTAATTGTTTTGTTGAATTGAAGTTGGTGTTGTTGTGTATTTTTATTATTTATTTTTAATGATCGCAAGTTCTAATTTAAAAGAGGGGTATATTAATCTCATGTTACACGACAAAATTATCTAATGCAACAAAAACAAGATAGTGAGATCCATTATTTTTTCAAAAAATATTAATAATAATAGACCCTCACTACTTTATTCCGGTTTTCTAATTATCATGAATTATTTCCCTTTAAAATAATACCGTTCCTTCCTTATTTCTGAATCACGAATATTTAAATTACATTTTTGTTTTCATTATCTCAAAATATTATATTTGTTAGATATTAATATATGTTACATTTTAATTTATTTTGATATGAATTAGACCTGTGGGTATAATAATTTTTTTTAATTTGACTTTGAAATTTCAAAACATAAAGAAAGTTTTTGGATGAAATTCTAAAATTGATTATATGGGTGTTCAAGATTCTATTTTATTTTATAGAGAAAAAGGATTGTTTTGCAAGACTCGTTCATAATTATTTATTATAATCAAAAGATTCGTTTACATTAAGACAATAAAAATAATCTCTACAAGAAGAAAATATAATTATAAAACCTGTGTAATTTAAACCTATCTAACAAGGTAAGTATAATTTATATTTCATAGAATTTTGATTCAATATCCTCAATCATTTGTTTATTAATTCCTACTGCTTTCCTCGAGACATTTATTCATTTGCCACGATATTTGCAATTATTTATCACAATGTTATGATTGGGTCAAAAAATTTCAAGTGCCACATCACAGACTCGCTACACTAACCGGTGAGTCTTATTTAGACACGTGGCAGCGTCTCATAGGTCACAAATTTTGGTGAGATAAGCGATTAAAATGACAGACTGTTACATATGAAAAAGTCTATCCATTTGGCTAAATTCGATAGGTTGCTGGCCGAGATTAAGTGAAGTTTTTTCCACGTGTTAGCACCCTTGTATATCTCATTGGACTGCTAACCGAGTTTGGTGCAAGTGTACACTCAAATATATGTATGTATGTGTCACACGTGAAAAATGTTCCATCTAATCTCGGCGAGACCTTAATGAGTTTAGCCAAGTGAACACGTTTGGCACTTTGATTACATATCTTGTTACACTAATCACCAAGATTTGTGATCTATTATCACGTGTCCAAACAAAACTCATCCATTGGTTTAGTAAGTTTGTAACATGATATTTTGAAAAAAAATTATCGAATCGTGGCATTGAGATAAATAATTGCAAATAGGCAATGTGTCAATGTCCCGCTTTACTATCACCAAAAAAAAAAAAAAAAACTCTTACCGCTTTATTAGTACAGTGGGGTCCTCATTTTCGCTATCTGATGAAGCCATCACGCACCAGCATTTCATGGCCCTCATTATGAGATGAAGGTCTGTCTACTCGAAGCCCAACTACTTATTTTTCTAAAGATCTTACTGCTGTCCAAGATCCTTCAATGACATGATCTACTTCTGCTTCCCTATTTTGTTTTGGATTTTGAGATATGAACGTTGTTTGAAAGGATGTTGTTTATAGATTGAATATCATTTTTAGTCCTCGACAAATTTCATTATGCCCACTTTAGTCCCTAGTAAATAAAAAAAAATTATTCGTAATACTTAATAAATTTAAAATTGACCTATTTAGTTAAAATCGTGGTCTCACAAATTTAAAAAAAAAATTCACATTAATCCCTCAAAAGGACTAAAATGGGTCAATATTGAATTTCTTAATACTTCCAACTATGTTTATGATCTTAATCTTTACGTGTTTTGGGAAGGCCTAACTTAGATTGTTATCAAGAAGAGGCCATATGATAAAGCCACAAAAACATTTGTAATTCTGCAAGGATAAAGGATCACACAGCTACTTAAGGGTAGTGATAGTAGCCCTTTCAAAAAAAGAAAAAAAGAAAGAGATAACTCATATGATAAGCAACAAAAACATTTGTAATTCTGCAAGGATAAAGGATCACACAGCTACTTTAGGGTAGTGATAGTAGCCCTTTCAAAAAAAGAAAAAAAGAAAGAGATAATTCTAAATAACACTAGCACCACCATTAATCCATTGTGTCTCGATACAAGCATTAAATCCAGCGGCCGGGAACGAGACAAGCCTTGAAAACTTGGATTTTTTTCCAGATGTAAGTATTTAACAACGACTTACAGACAACTATAGTCTCACTAGCAGTACTTTTGTTTTCTGTTAAGCTGAAACTCAGCTGGAGGCAGCAAAGCAGACAAAGAAAAGAGGTGTATACAGGAAAACGTATTCTTGTAGATAAAAGAAGGGTTTCTCATCTATCATTTAACATGATCACAAAAAATTTCCTACCCACACAATATTTTGTGGGGCTCACAACAAAAAAAACTCCGGCACGTAAAACAAATCTCTATAACATAACACAATTACTTTTCTTATAATATAACTCTTACAAAACCCATAAAAGAATAGCCCTATCAGTATCAAGAATAGGCAAAGGGAGTGTATACAAGTAGAATAGGGATAAAATCAACAAATTAGTACAATTACTAATAGTATTAGAGGTAAAGTTGGATTTAAAAAAATTACAACAGAATAATTGATAAGAAAAAAAGTATAGGGATATAAATATTAGAGGGATAAACATTTATACAACCATTTTAGATAAGATTATCTGAAGCTATATATATATATATATATATTAAGTCTCAATCTCTATCACCCTTCCTTCACAGTACAAAACATCTACGTTAAACAAATTTGAATATAAAAAGCTCTCCTGTCATCCATGTTTATTATTAGATGGTACAACAACAACAGCGACAAACAAACTTCAATTATATCAGAAATGACTAAGAGCCAGGTGGTATTGCTTGCTCTCAAGTCTCAAGTGATTACTCAACCCATGTCCTCCTCGATAGTGGAATCTGAAAAATTTAATCACAAGGGAAAAAAATCAATTCAGACAGTTCTAAACAATTAGGAAAAAAATAATAAAATAAAATGTCTGAGCCCGGGTTCGAACCGGGGACCTCTAGTGTGTGAGACTAGCGTGATAACCAACTACACCACCCAGACCGTAGTGCTGAACTTTACATTTTAATTTCGGTAACTAAATAATGTTATGTTAAAAATTAAAATCACAATGAGATCAGCTCAAGAAACCCAAGAGTGTTAGACTGTGTACAGAGGTGATTTAATCTCATTTGGATTTGGAAAAGCAAAAGAAATACCATGAATTCTATAATGGACTCGATATTTTGTGGGAGTGGATCCGTGAAAAAATGATTATGTAATCATATTTTTTTGATCGCAATCACTCATTGATGATGAGATAAGAGAAAAAAAAATATTAATTTTTAAATATGTAATTATGATCAAATAACATGATCGTATGATATTTTTTTTTTCAGATAAGAAAATTCATATCCATATTCTACAATATAGATAGTGAGAAAAAATCTTTGGATTAGGTAATTAGGTTGGTTTACCTGGACTGCATCTAATCTGGCACTTGCGCTCACACCGTTGCATAAGCCTTGCTGCATGTGACATTTGGTCCTCATCAAAAATCGAAATCATATCATCTATAACCTATACCATGAGGAGTAAAATTGTATTTTCATTTCACTAATTTTGTGTTTTGATTTTGCCGGCCAGGAGTCTATTTCTTGTATAAATTTATCCTAAATGTAAAAATAATTTTATTATCATTCAATTTATTAATGACTTAATTCATCATTGAATAATGAGTATAGATTTAAGATTTCCTGTAGTTTCATTATTTAGTCAAACTAATTCATTTTATTAATACAAAACTTTACAATAATATAAAAAGGAAAAAAATTTTGCTATGTTACTTTAGATAATCATCTTCATCGAAATAATGTCATTTTTGGATTGAAAAATTAAAAAATTAGAGTAATAAAAAATATTATAACCCTAAAATAAATTAAAATTATACAAATACCATAATTTTCGTCCTAAAACAACGTGATTTTGATGAAAAGTAACATAGTAAAAAACAAACCCTATAAAAAAAATAGACCTTGTGAAGATCAAACTCTTCTTATATATACACACCTGAACATTTTAAAGCATAATTAAAGAGCCAATAAGTCATAAATAATTGGAGTTAAATGAATGAATTTTGATATTTTACAAAAAAGAACAAAGAAAAAAAAAAAAGGACAGTAAAGAAATCACAAACTGTCTCTTTGAACACAGGCAGTGGAGCAAGCATCTAAGCAATCCGCTGCAGAGGGCTCAACGCTCTCCATTTGGGAAGAGATCAGAAATATAAGCATCACTGCAGCCACTATCTTCTTCATCTTCACCCTCTTAATTTTCCCTTTTTGGTTCACTGTGTTCATTCTACTTCTCCGTGTTGATATTTATAAACTCTACGATTAAGAAATGACCATTATCATTCAAAGAAACTACGGAAATGCCACTGCAAAAAAGATGCACATGCATGCCTACAGCTGTGCTGTCATTAACTGCATCAATCAGCCACCAAAGTTGAATCGCCCATTTTTGCTCTTGGCCCAACCAACTATTGAAGGAGAAATTTTATTACTCTCATGTAATGGAGAGAACTCTATCATATTATATAGATAATCATGTATAGGATCCACTACTTATAAAAAAAAGAAATAAAAAAGTAATATGAAAATCGATGTATGTGTAAAAGAGAAAAATATTCTCCTACAACATAAGAGTATATTTTCCTATATAATAACAGTATTCTTAGTTTAACAACAGTATATCACATATTGATAATTATATTGATAGTTAGATTTAATTTAAAATATTATTTAATAAATTCAAAATCATATTATAGTGCCAAAAGTAGATTGGTCTAGTGGTCAATAAATTTCAGGATAAATCCATGTCAATGAAGTGGGAAAGATTCAAATTTTGAAATCGCCTATTTGGAAATAGCTTTAATGACTGTTTAGCTCGGAATGATTGTTGTACACTTTGCGACCATTTTGTTATATCCAAAAAGAAAATTACTTAATTTTTCATATTAAAGGAACCTTCAATGTTTTGACCATTGCAAAGGCTTTTGTTAAAAGGGAAGGGTTCTAATGACTAGTACTTGAGGAATACTTATAAAAAAGAGAAAAATAAAAAGTAATTTAGATTTATTTTTGTTAATATTTTATATTTTTTAAATTTATAACAAGCACATTAGAAATACTCGTTAGCATTCACCTAGAGGATAATGCTAAAGTGGGCTATCAATGCTTTTGGTTTTGTTATGGATAAGCCTGCATTATTTATAGCTAGGGCTTGTAATTTCTCATGTTGCATGAGAAAGAAAAAATGTAAGTTTTTTTATAGAGAGAGAAAGGGATAAAGCCCACTTTAAAAAAAATAAAAAATAGAAAAGTGATTGGCACAAATCGAAGTATGAGTGGTAGGAGATGAGACCTCTCATGCAACATAAGAAGTCTTTTTCCCCTATCTGTAGGCGGTAAACCCACATTGAATATGACAACTTTCTCACGCATAAGAATTTCTACCGTTAATTTCGGGTGCCCTTCGGCCTTTTTTCTCCACTTGCGCATAGTTTTATTTATTAATAATTCTTGTGGCTTGTGGATTTTGATCCAGTTCACTTCTGCGGGTCACTGCAACAAACAAATCATGGCTGATTGGCTTTCAAATTGGCCAATTGCATCGGATTCCACAAGCAATCATCCAATCAAATTTACCTCATACAGCTCCCAATTAATAGAAACACGTACAATATCACTTACCTTTTATGGTATGTATATTAGCCTGGGATTATTGCTATTTTACACGTAAAACACTTTAAGCATGCAAAAATAAATAAACTAAAATTTACACAAGTTTATCTATGAATATGTGTTGGTTTTATTTTTAAAGATTAACCAACACCGATAAAAAAAATTGTTTTTTTTTTCGTGTATCACATGTATAATGAATTAGTTTTATTAAAAAGTTTAACTCTCCAATAGATACGTATACATACATCACATGGGCTAACAGCCCAAAGTCCCAAACTAAAGAACAAACATTCTAATAAAGCAAAGGCCCATAACCAGAATGAAGGTAGTTCAATGACTAGCGGAATAAAAGAATAAAAGAAACAAAGAGAGAAGCTTAATGGCCAAATGTTAAACGGAGGAACATCTTCGTCCTCAGCACTTGATACAATTAATATTTTATGTAGTATCTTAGTAAAGCACTTCAATTCCTCTTCTCTCCCTCTCCCCCTTATCCCTATCTATTGTTAATATCATCTTCTTCTTCTCCAATTTTTGACAAATCGTCATGATCTTTGTCAACGTGCACGGTATTATTATTGGTTTTGCTTTGGTTATTGTGGTGGTGACATTTATCATGATCTACTGGTGTGGAAGTGGACATAGCAACAACAACTTCTATAGCTTCAGCTTCTCCGATGATTTCTGATGGCACTAACTGAGTAATCTTTTTCATTTCTTTACTCTTACCCCATAGAACCATGTATAGGCCACACACAATCAGCACTGCTCCAAGCACACTGTATATATATATATATAGTTGTACCAAATCATGAGTATTAATTATATATTTGGAAGGCCAAAAAAAAAAAATTGATTTAGTGTATACGTACCTTCCTAAATATAAGTTCTCATCCAACATTAAAGAAGCGGCAATTGCCACGAGCACAAGCATTAGAGGGTTGAAAACAGACGCAAATAGAGGCCCTCTCATTTGTATGCACCATGAAATGACAATAACCACTAATCCAGAGGCCACAATTCCCTGCAATAAAATTAACTCACATAATTAAGAACTTCCTTTCATCACTTGCATATGTAATTTGTATATAATTTAAATATATGCAGTTACAATTTATTTAAAACCCATGGTGATTAAGTAAATAAGTGTATACCGAATAAGCCACAGCTACTAGCCTGATATTCCAACCTAGCTTCCATTGGCTCCAATCTCTCTCAATACAAAGACCAAAAAGAGTGGCTTGTATTGCTCCCATAGTAGACATCAAAGCTGTGCTTGAGTAATGGCTTGGGTATTCTTTGCTCATCTTAGCCTGCGCCACAAGAATAAAAAAAAAAACAAATCAAACAACAGCTTCACTTTGTGGTATACTATAAGGCTGTTTGGTGTGATGTATAAGCTATTATAATATAATCTTATACTATACGTTATGACATTTATAATTGTTTGGTGTGACCATCATATAAGCTTATACAGCAGGATCCCCTTATACATTAAAATGATGTATAACTTAATGAAGCCTAATGAAGCCTAGGAGTGATGAATTATGCATGATAAGGGGTCGATGTATTAATACTGCTTACAAGTACAATTCCCAAGAACTAATATATCTTTTCAACACTTATATATTAAAATAATTTTTTTAATATATTAATTTTTAAAATATTGGAGGACATTATTTTATACAATACCATACCAAATGCTGGATAGTATTAAAATTTAATCAGGTCTTATACAATCAGGTCTTATACTATCAGGCCTTATCCTATACGATTCACCAAACATGCCCTAAACGTTCGCTTTTGTTACGGTCATTGCACTGAGCCAATCATGGTATTTTTATAATTTTAATTTATTTCAGAGTTATTATAGTCTTTATAATTATAATTTATTAATTTTTCAATAAAAAATGATGTCATTTTGAAAATAAATACAGATAACTTATTTGTATTAACTGCAAAAATATATTTTTCTAATACCAAAAAATGCAAATTTAAAAGTTGGTGAGCCAATGTCAAGAGGAATAAACTGACCTGAATGGTGAGCCACAGAGCAAAAGAGAAGCAGCTTGCTATGGCACAGAGAACACCCAACAAATTACTACCAGAGTCAGCCACGTGGCCATTTTGGTGCTGATGTGTATGCATAACGTTTAAGTGGAAGGGCCAGATATTAATTTCTACTCCTTTGAAAAAGGTTAACAGCATCGCCCCACCAATTCCAATTAGAGTTCCCAACACCTTAGCCTTTCCTGCCGCTGCCCTCAAATTTAATCTTTCCAAACTATATAAAATTAAACAAAATCAATAAAGTTATGATTGCTAAAAATAATTTCAGTTTCCACTAGCTAATTAATATCGTATAATGTTTTATTGCATGACGTACTAATGGACATTAATTAATTTACAAAATTAAAGAAGATAAAGCATATATAGTGTTGATGATGGTAGCTGGTGATTACCCGCACGAGATGGCTAAGATAAAGGTGATGGCGGGAACGAGGTTGTAGATAGCCGACACAAACGTTGCAGATGTTAAAGCCAGGGCCTCATAGAAAAGGTTTTGAAATAAACTTCCCCTGTAAGATTGCATAACCATATATATTCAATTGGTAAATTAATTAATTACATATTTATGCCATTGACAATATATAATGTACGCAAATGTTCATGAAAAGTCACGATATATATGAGGAAAAAGGTAAAGAATTTACGTAACATACCCGAACAAGCCACAAAAGAATGCCATGAAAAGCACCCTCCAAGTCAGCTTTGGTCTCTTATTCCTGTATAGAAAAAAAAAAAAAAAAAAAAAAAAAAACCATTTTAGCCAAGTTAATCTTATTGCCCTATAGTATATGGTTCAAAGAAGCTTAAATAATATATGTGTCTATCCTCCTATAAGTTTACAGTAATTAATAATAATTAGATCGGAGAAAAAAATTTCTGCAGTTAATGCATATAAGTTATCTGCATTTATTCTCAAAATGACGTCATTTTGGTATTGAAATCTTAAAAATTATAAATATAAAGACTATTATAACCCTAAAATAAATTAAAATTATAAAAACACCATGATTTTCGCCCAAAATGATGTCGTATTAGGCTTATTGCAAATAACTTATCTGGGCTTATTACAAATAACTTATCTGGACTTATTGAAGATAACTTTTATACGTAATAAACGCAGAAAAAGTGAACCCTTGAAAAAGTAGAAGGTTGAAGAAAATCATGGACCTTTCAGTAATAAGAGCAAGAGGAACAGTGAAAGCAGAACCGAAAGCGAGGCGGTATGCAGTGGCAACCTTCACACTCATTCCATCGTTAATGGCGAGCTTGTAGAGAACATTGACTGCAGTATATGCAATCTGCACCAACACCATTAGCATGATTGGTTTCAACCCATGCACTACATTCCATATTCCCTTCATCTCCATGATTATTGTGCTTTGCTGCAACCGCAAATTAATGAGATTGAACAAGACAATAGGAAATTAATTGAGAAGGATAAAGAGCTGTGTGAGGGTGTTGTGAGCAACAAAGGGGTATTTATAAAGTCTTATGGGGATTGGAGATTCAGACTTCAAACAGTGCTTGTTATCCAAGTAGTGTGTAGATATTTGTTGATGAATTATTTTTGCACTTTTCTTAATGGAAATATAATAATTAAAATAATTACAATTCAAAGTTAGTCTTATAGCCCTTTAAAATAATAAATATTAATAACGAACATTTTTTATGTGTTCACATAGTTAAATATGTATACTTTTAAAAAGTATGAAATAAGTAAAGTGTTCAATTATAATGATCTTATTATTCTAAAGGACATTAATATGTATATTTTTATAAAAGTATGCAATAATTAAAGTCTTCCACTATAATAATTTATTATTTTAAAGAATATAAATATGCATATTGTCATAAAAGTATGCAATAAGTAAATTGTTCCATTATAATAATTTTAATCTAATAAACTGTTTTTATTATTTTTAAATAATAATAATAATAATAATAATAATAATAATAATAATAATAATAATGATGATGATGTAGGTGAGTCTTGTGTAATGTAGGTAAAGAGGCATGAATAAATGCATGTATTGACACGTGCAAATCAAATTAGGTCAATCAGGACGTCTTGCCAATTAGACCTTAGGCTTTTGATTTTGCTTGTGCTTTTTGTGAAGACAGAGACTCAGAGACACGGGAAGGTGGAAGACAAATTGATCCTGTGTCTCGGGCAAGAATACTTGAACAGATTCAATTAATTAGCCAAGTGAACGATGGCCTACTATTTAGGACCCTCAGCATCGTATACAAGTAATCTTAACTTTAATTTGAGTACTCTAAAAGTAAGAGGTTCATTTTAAAAAACACATAATTAAAATAATTAATTAAAATTTTAATTAAATAAATTTAATGATTTAATATATGTGTATATATATTTTAGATAATTCTAGCCATTAAATTTTTATTTAACAATTATACTGCACTTTTTTTTTATTTATAAATATGCTTCTTACTTTAAAAACTAAATCCCTTGTTATATAGCTCTATGGAAATAGCCATGTATCTGTTTTTTTGGTTTCCTAAATGAAATTGACAACTATAGTTTAAGGAAACATTATAGGGCAGCCATTTTATATATTGTTGAACATATATTATCTGCTATTTATGTTTTTTTTTAAATTATTGTGAAACTAATAATTAATAACTTGTCTTTTTGTTACTATTAAAGGTAAGTTATGTATACAAAAAAAAATAGTATGACAGCAACTTCCATAACTGACCTGATAGCATTTTTGGCTTCAAATGAATTCAATTCACACGAATCGAAGCTAATTCGTGCGAATGAATTCAACTTTATTTGTTAAAAGAACGAATTCGCTTTTGTTGGAGAATAAATTATAATTTTTCATTTTGTAATCCACGCAAACAAATAACACATGTTTCAGCATACATCTCCTATGGTACATTAAATACACCTAACCGAAGCACAGTGCCTTCCCAGTGGAGCCACTTTCCCGAATTCCCCTGCGTCTCTCAGACAGGTTCACAAAATCCAAGAAACTGAGCTAAAAGAAAGAAAGTTAAGACCAAATCCCTTATACTTCGAACGGAATATCCAATATGTATCTTATTAAAACTCCATATGTTTCTTAACAAATACTTGCATAATTAATTTGGTACAATGAGTAAATAACTTATGGATTTATTATTAATTAACGATTAGTTATCATTATTTATAATGTACAAATAATTTATTATTGCACCAAGATTACTCTTGGATTCATGGTATCACCTATCCCTTCTAACATACCAATTTCCACTCAGCACAAATCTATAATTACATTTTTTTATATATATTTTTTTGTTTCCCAATATATCCTCCAACCGACAGCCTAAGACTAATTATTTCGAGGCGGGAGATCACATTAAGTGGGTAAACCTCTCCCAACAAAACTTTTTTCATACGCATGGCTAGGGATCGTTTCTAGAACGAGGTGTTACACCCTCCCTCCACACCCCACCATTGGTTATAAGTTTGGATGTGTATCCAGTTCATTGAAAGCACATTATAATCATATATATATATATATATACATACATATATATATATATATATATATATATATATATGGGTCAGGATCATTTTACACCAGTATAACTTATATTCTCAATCTCATCCGTTGATCCCACTTATATCTAACGGCTCTAATTATTTAATAATGTGAACCCTTAGATACAAGTGGATCAATGTTCAAGATTGAGTGTTAGATTTCTAACTCTTACACCGGAGACAAAAATAAAGTTGCATCGTGACAAAAATAATTATAACACATCTTTTATTCAATAATTTTGATTAAAAAAAAGGGAATTATATCTCTCATGTTGTAGGAATCAAACTTGTTGTCATGTTAAGAAAAAGACAAGGTATATAATATTAAAAAAGTAAGAGAGCACTTTATTCAATAAAGTAGTCTTGTCATTTTTTTAACATGACAAAAAAGTTGGTTCCTATAACATGATAGATATAATTCCCTAAAAAAAAATCAAGTTTTCCAGAACTTATATTCAATGCTCAAACCAGTGTCATTTTGCTTAATTTTTTTTTGGTTTGATTTTCTCATGTTAAATGAGAATTCAATTCTCATGTTGTAGAGATAAAAAATATGAGGGATCCATGTGTTAGAAAAAAATATATGTAGGATCAATGTCAGCATGAAAATCGAAAGATATGTAGAAAAATTTGAATTCTCATGTTAAATTAGAATTATAATTTTTTTTTTGTTAAATGTTTTCGGAGGATTTGTTCAATAATAGCATGTGAAGTGTGAACGTATAATGGCATGTATTATTTAACGAAATTTTTATAAAAAAAAAATCGATAAGATCGATGCTCAAATGCCTCGAGAGGGACGCATGTACCAACCATGATTCAATGAATCAACTTCATGCCTACTCTAAAACTTTTGTTTGGATTATTTATGACAAAAATATTTGTGTTTTTGGGATTGAAAGATTAAAAAATTTAATTATAAATATTATAATAACTCTCCAATAAATTAAAATTACAAAAATATCATGATTTTTATCCCAAAACGACATCGTATCAGACTTATTACCAGTGTTATAAAACCTGACCGACCCGGGAAACGGTAAACCGGTCATATAATCTGTCCGATTGAAGTAACAGATTGGCCATGTATCGGAACCGGTGTGATCCAATCCGACACGGCCAGTTTTCATGAAAACCGTGACCCGATCGGTTAACTGGTGACCCGGCCCAATCCAAACAAAAATTTCAAATTATTTATTTTTTCAAAAAAAATAATTCATAATAGATATATTTGAATATATTTTTACTTATTGACTTACACAAGTTATGTACCTACAACACTAATATTATCTCAATTATGCACTATTCAGAAAATTTTGATTTGATTTATAGTTAGAGATGTCATTTTCTGAACCTAAAGCCTCGTATCACGATCATTATATTTTTTTTTTTGATCTTTTATTAGATAATAATATGTGATTTATTATTTTTATATTAAAATATTTGAAATTTTTATCATTTTTTTAGATATTTGCGTATGTTAATAATTTTTTAATATAAATTATAAAATTGTATATAATTGCCGGATCATGCTGTTGATCCAGTGACCCACTAGTTGTACCAATGACCTAGTGACCCAATACCTCGACCAGGTCAATGACCGAACCGATTTTAATAATATTGCTTATTACATCTAACTTATTTTCTGCAGAAAAAATGAACCCATTATTTATTTAAGAATAGCGTTTAGGGACAAAATGCGCATGTTCTAACAACACAAACAAGTTCTACTATTGCTACACAAACTAAAGAAGTCAGACATGTAATATTCATTTGAGTCCAATACGACGTTGTTTTGAGTAAAAATCATAGTACTTTTATAATTTTAATTTATTTCAGGATTATTACAATCTTTATAATTATAATTTTTTAGTTTTGAAAGTAAATGCAAATAACTCATTAACTGCATAAATATTTGTTATTTTGTTTATTTATCCTAAAGATATTGCATAATTTCCCGGGGGGATTTGATGTTCTTCTGCCAGTGAAAGGTTGATTTGTGTGCCAAAATTTCATTTTCTTCTTATGTGCCATGAGAGGAAACAATCCCAATTTTCGGAGCATATATACATTCAATAGATATATTCTCTCCATGAACTTAATTGGTTTTTTTGTGTGTTTGCTATCTATTAATACATCCCAATTTTCGGAGCATATATACATTCAATAGATATATTCTCTCCATGAACTTAATTGGTTTTTTTGTGTGTTTGCTATCTATTAATACATGAGGACTAGAGGTGAAAGTGGGCTGAGCTGGGCCAAGCTTTGTCCTGAAAAGCCTAAGCCTACGTCAAAAAATTTCAACTTGACCTGGCTCAAGTCTAGTACAAATCTAATTGTTAACCTGCTTTGCCCGTTTATAAAAAAATAAATGGCCTGGCCTAACCCGTTAGCCTGTTAATTTTTAACTTCCAATCAGAACCATGAATCAACGTTATAAAATACTCAAATTCTATTGTTAAACCAAAAGTCATAATTTCAACATCCAAACAGAATCATGAATCACAACATAACTCATACAATTTGCATTTAAATCACTTTCAAAAGCAAAATGCTCAAACTAAATAACATATATTTCATTAGATCCAATAAATAAATCCATACTATGTAAATTAAAATAATTACATGAATATAACAAACACACCATGGTGTTTGTAATAAATATAACTTCTCACAAAAACCTTTTAATATATTCATATACACAATCTAGCATTCAGGGATGTTGGTTCCTCCTACATAACAAATAAAATTAGATTTCTATTAAAATATAATCGAATATAATTAAGTTATAAATAATTGCAATTGATTAAATTTATATCATTTGTTTTTTCTTCAAGCCATACTTATTCTATTTTATTTTATTTAAAATAAATAGTATAATATAGGCTGACCCTGTATGCTTATAGGTCAAATCTTATGAAAGTGGACCTATGGCCTTTTTTATTAAACAAACTTTTTCAAGTTCCAAGTCTGGTCCATTTTATGAAATATACTAGGTCAAGGTCTGACCTGACTTAAGCCGAGTCGTAGGCCTCATAGACCGGCCCGACCCAGTTTCACACAGTAATGAGGACCACTCTTGTTTATATCCGAGAAAAGGTAATAATAGTACTTTACCACGGGAACGAGAGTCACCAAGACGTACACTAGGATACGTGATGCATTTACAGGTTGCTACTTAGTTTTATACTCGAATTTGTGCTTGTCATTTCGAGGAAGGAAAATTTGATGGCTTATCTTTTTGGTTTACTTACTAGCAGGTGTTTCGCCGAATGTGTCAGTAGAGGAAAAAAAGTTTCCCGTATATGAGAAACTTGGGGTGTTTACAAATTTGGTGGAATCTGTGTGGAAAGCTCATAAAGAATAAAAATGTTGCAGATATATTCTTAATGATTATTCGGAGGGCTAATTGGTGGTTCTCTGCAATGTCAAAGGTCATAGATATATATGCTGTATGAGTATGACCCTATCGAAAAGGTTGATGAGTCTATAATATATCTATGTTGGATGCTGTTTTGGTGAAGCATAGTTCAACTGCACATGACCTGCTTGATGGAGATAATCTTGCTAGTTAATGTCTTGTCTCAGATAAAATTACATTTAATTAAATTTAAATTGAAAATGCAAACTCAAAAGTCACACTTACAACTTAGGCTGAAGTTACAAGTTAAAAAAACTCCAAATATGAGTTTTTCAATTTTCACAACACACAAAACTAAAACACCGAAAGAAAAAACAAACAGTCTACATTTCAGGATTTCTTCTATAAATTTTCCTCAAACTGGTTGTGACACTTCACAGTTCAGACTTGCGTAGACGGTGGTCTAGATTTTACCACTTTCCTGAATTCATATATTACACAAATTAAATATATTAAAAATATGAGAGAGAGAGAGAGGTGAGCTTAACGATGTTAATATGATTGAAATGACATGAAGTTCTATGGTACAACAAATGGATCAGTGCTGATTGTGTGTGGTCTATACATGGTAACGTGTAGCATGTAACATTAATGGTTTGAAGGTGCAAGCACCAAGGAAGCGAAATATTTTATATGCTCGGCAATCGCTGAATCTTTTATTGTTCTCTCTCATAACATTAATTTTTTTCTTCTCTTTTTATCCCTATTATTTTTCTTTTTTTCTAATTTTACCCTCCTATTTATGAGAGACCACCTAAAAAATAGTCATCCTGGTTCACCATAAATAATCTCCAAGGGGAGAGCCAGAACAGAGAGCATGTACTGTAACAATGATTTGAAAGCTTTATTTATAACCGTAACTTTATTTATTCCTTTGATTCTTATTGGAAATATTTTTATTATTTTTTGTTCTCTTAAAATTGAAAAGCTAAGGAAAAATTGGGTGGTCCACAATCTTTGTCAACGTTCCTGATAGTACTGGTTTGCTTGTGGTTTTTGTGATGACATTAATCATGATCTACTGGTCTATTGCTTCTGCTTCTCCGATGATTTCTGATGGCACTAACTGAGAAATCTTTTTCATTTCTTTACTCTTACCCCATTGAGCCATGTATAGGTCACTGGCCAAGCAAACTATATATGCTGGGCTTTCTTATTAATGCTAAGTCCAAAGAAGACGAAAGTTTAAAAGACTAAGGTAGTTTTTGGTTGGACTTTTTTGTGAGGATACCTAGGCATATGAGATTGGATTTTTGTGTTATCCATGTTTGGTAAAAAAAAGAATTACAAAATTTTCCTAGCTAACCTGGTTCCCCATCATTTCATAATTATGTAAAAATGGATGAAAAGTATTGTTCAACTTACCCACCTCTAACATGGTATTTGGGAGAAAGATGGGTAAATGACAAAATGTAACGTATGCACAGTATAACACAACTTTTTTCCAGTAATATTTTTACTCAACCAAACAACTTTTTTTTCATTTTTCTAATTTAACCATTTCACTATCAATTACATTTCCCTAGTATTCAAAAAATTTCTCTTCAACCAAACAGCTCTGAATCCTAAATTGTATTTTTCTTCTATAAAGATGGAAGTAATGTTGGCTTGAAAGATTTGGAAGGTTTTATGAGAAAAGCTCCTCTAGGATAAGTTTGAATGTTAGAACTACTTAGCAAAGTTCGAGAGAACACCACCATTTTAAGTTTGAGACGAAGACGAAGCAATTTTCCATTCGGCATCGATAAATACAAGCTTCTGTCCAACGCTCGATTTCTAAACTATACATATGATTGGTATCTAAATTTCCCACTAACATTGGGACACAGAGAACTCGCACTTTGAATATATATTTTATTATGCTTCAGAAAATAATATTGAAATCAAACTCCTTCGGCACAGGTAATAAGGAGCTTGACCCCTTAAACATAGATCTCGAGTTCGAGAATGAAAAAAAAAGGAGTTGGGAGAGCACCCGTACAGATTCGACAGTGTTTAATCTTTAGTTACAGCCGGAGAATACCTTCGAATTTATTCGAAAAAGAAAATAATGCTGAAACAGGATGGGAATACAAACCTACCACAATTAATAGATTCCCTGAAAACAGTTTTGGTTTTTTGTTTCCGAGTGAAGCATAGCTGCAAATGATTTTTCGTCTAATTGAAGAAAAAAAAATAAAAAATTTCGAAGTTCAATTTCGTTTTCACTTCCTCTTATTGAGATAATAGCCCTAAAATTTGATTAGGAAACCAAATTCGAAGACTTGGCAGAGTAACCACTGCGAGCCTAGTTCTCTTGTCCTAATTGCCATTCCCAACTATATAAATTCCACTAATTTTATGGTGCTAATTAATATTCTATCAACGTAACCAATTTGACCTCTCATATGAATCCACTATTATATCTTTTTCATAAAATTCAAATGTTATCAATTTAAAATATTCTTATAAGATCGTTTGACGTACAATTCCACTTCTATTTAAATAATTATACAAGTTCAATATCCCTTGTAGTTTATGCTTTTCTTTATTCTCTACTGTACCCAAACAGAAAGATGTGCAGGTTCGGTTAAAAAAAAGTGGAAAGTACCATAACAAGTTCATGATAATAAATGTTAATTTGATGAAATCACATTTATTTAATTTCACTACTTTTATACTTGTTTCTTGATTTATTAAAAATTTGTAATAATTCAGTTAAAAATATTGTAATAATTATTGTATAAATTTAAATGTAAATTGTCCACTTTGTGGCTCTGGGGGCACTTTTTTTTTTTGACTTTTCTATTATTTCCTAGAAAAGAAAAAACAATACGCTTTGTCAATTATATTTTTTTTCCTTGACAAAATACTTTCTATTACAATTTTTTTTTAAGTGAGTTGCTCTTCAACCTCTAATCAAGCTATCGATTAATTGCAAACCAAATTATATATATACTTATATCTTAATTAATCTGAACAAAGTATAATCACTGTTAAACTTTAATTTTGCATACAATTGAAATTTGTATTACATCGACTTAAAGAGGAAGAATCAAATAATTGATCACTTCCCATTTTGATATTATGTGAAGGATCGTTTTTATTTTTAATTTACAATTAGTAAGTGTGTCCTATCTCCGAGGGGACACAAGCAAAATCTTTCCCTTATTATTCAAGTGGAAAAGATGACATTGTGTCCAATATGTACCCTTTATGATTCTATGTCCTTGTTAGCCACTTCTTCTTTTCTGTTATTCTCGGTGTCATGTTCTTCGTGTTCAGTTTTTGATGAATTATCATTATCCTTGCCAACAATATTGCCCTCACTACAGGAATGACTGTTGTTGCTGCAGTTACCTTTATCATGATCTACTGTCGTGGATGTGATAACAACCTCGATTTTTGGAGTGATTTCTAAGTGAGTTACCTTTTTCATTTCTTTACTCTTACCCCACAACACCATGTACAATCCAATCACAATTAGCACTGCTCCAATTACACTGATTAAACATGTTTCAAAAATCAAACCATGAATATGTAAGTTGACCCTGATCATAAACTAGAAGTCAAGTAGAATATATTTAGGTGCATAGGTATTTGGTGTATAAATACCTTCCTAAGTATAGGTTCTCATTCAACATTAAGGAACCAGCAATGGCAACAAGCACAAGCATTAGAGGGTTGAAAACAGAGGCATATAATGGGCCTCTCATCCTGACACACCATGCAATGACAACAACCATTATTCCAGAGGCCACAATACCCTGCAACAACAATACCAATTCACCTTACCTTAGCACATGTCATTTTATCAATCATAATTTCAATATCTTACTTCACAAAGCCAAATTTTTTTAATTGCTAATTATATAAATAGGGTCAGGATCATTTTACACCGGTGTAAGTTACAATCTCAATCTTGTCCGTTGATCCCACTTATACCTAAGGGCTCAAATTTTTTAGGAATGTGAGTCATTGGATACAAGTGGATCAATGATCAAGATTGAGTGTAAGACTTCTAACTCTTACGTACCGAATATGCTGCAGTGAGAAGCCTAATGTTCCAACCCAACCTCCATTGGCTCCAATCCTTCTCAACACAAAGGGCAAAAACAGTAGCTTGTATTGCCCCCATTACGGACATCAAAGCTGTACTCGAGAGATAGCTTGGGTATTCTTTGCTCATCTTAGCCTGCAGTGTCATATGGTGATTAATGACAAGAGAACCATAAATCCAAAGCAATTTCATTTATGCAAATAAAATGACTAAGTACTTAAGCTAACCTGAATGATGAGCCATAATGCAAAACAGAAGCAGCTTCCAAGACCACAAAAAATACCAAGCAATTTACTACTAGAGTCACCATTTAGTGTTCCCGTGTGGGCATTTTTATGCAAAAGGTTAATGTGGAAGGTCCAAATGTTAATTTCTACACCTTTGAGAAAGGTCAGCATCATTGCCCCGCCAACTCCTGTTATCGTTCCTAACACCTTAGTCTTCCCTGCTACCGTTTGCAAATTTAATCTTTCGAAACTAAGGAAGTTTAAGACCAAGTTATACAAAAACAATGTGAGTTATCAGTAATCATATATCTTATATATGGCCTGAATATTAAAAAACTTTGTTGAAATGAAAACTTGAAAGTTACACTGGTGTGTGAGTAGTTACCCGCAGACGACAGCCAAGATAAAAGTGACAGCAGGAATGAGATTATAAACAGCGGAAGCAAATGTTGCTGATATCAATGCCAAGGACTCGAAGTAAAGGTTTTGGAATAAACTTCCCCTGTCATATTTACATGATCATGTGAAAAAATTGTTAATAGCTTTACTTTTTTATTTTATTGCTCCACTGGTTTCCGGGGCTTCGCCCCGACTATGTCCAGTCCGACTCGGGTAGGTTACCTAGCATTGGTAGGTGAGTTTCCCAACGAGGATTTTCTGCATACACAATTACTTAAGCGAACCCAAGTACCTTACCACTTGAGCCAATCCCGTTGGTGTTAAAAGCTTTACTTACTATACAGTATATTAGCAATTTATATAGTGTTTAAATTAAACTTTACTTACCCAAATAGGCCACAAAAGAATGACATAAAAACCACCCTCCAAGTCAGTTTTGGTCTGTTCTTCCTGCATAACATAATAAATTAAGGAAAAATCATTTTAGCCAAGCTAGTAATTAATCTTGTATTCTGGTAATTTATTAGTGAAAAGTGTAGTAAGGAACAAATTGAAGTTGTGGGGATATGGATGGATGCATGCATGTACCTTTCAAGAATAAGAGCAAGTGGAACAGTGCATGCTGCAGCAAAAATAAGACGGTAAGCAGTAACTACTCTAACGCTCATTCCATCGTTTATGGCAACCTTATAGAGCACATTCGCCGAAGCAAATACAATCTGCACCACCAACATCAACAGGGCTGGCTTCAACCCATGCATTACTTTCCTTATATCTCTCATTTTTTGTTTAATCTATTTTTATATATATATATATGTCTATCACAACTTGTTGCTGCAAAAGGGTTTGTGATTGAAGAAAATAAAGAACGATATACGGAGTTATGGAAGTTGCATTATTCCAGCGATGCATGGTTTGTTTATATATATATACAAATGTGCAGTGTAGAGCACTGAGATTTCCAAATTCAAAGAAGCACGCTTTTATTCCAATTTAGTCAATCTGCGATATACGCGTCTTGAAATTAAGGTTAGACCCTCAAGATTGTGCTCTCATAGCATTTCAAATCAAACTTTGTATTTGTTTTGTTGTAACATTGCATTTGTGCCTATAGGCCTAGCTAGTGTTAGGACAACCGGGGGAAATTGTACACCCCCTATGTATTGAGCACTATTTTCGGGTAAATTCGAATAAGCTTTAGTTTTTCTTTTTTTAAGATAGTCTTATATTCTTATAGATTCACCGCTTCAACCGACTATATATCTCAACACATTAGTCCATTTTGAACCGTGAATTATGCAACAGGCCCAATCTTTGGTTTACCTTTTTGTGCTTCCAGTCTCTGATGCATTAAAACTTTAAACTTCTGCCAAAGGATGGGAGGAAAGCTGCTTAGTTTTTTTAAAAATAGCTTATTTCATATCTTCTTTTTCTAAATTTTTTTTACTTCTTTTAAGAAATAAAAAATAATTTTCTATATTTTAGTTTTTTAGAAAATTTTCTAGCTAACTAAAAAAGTTTAGATATATTTTTTATCAAAAAAAAAAAATTTCTTTTAAAAAACACAAACAAATTCGTGACTAATATTCACTGTTGGATATATGAATATGTTAAAAAAAATACATTTTCCATCAGATAACAAATAAATATGACAAAAAAAATAAAAATTTTTGCCTCCTCAAGAACATTTTTAGAAAACAGCCGTATTAGATTGACTATAGTTGAATACTTTGTGTCTACGTTTGGCATTCGCACTCTGCGTTTGCAACGTTTCTGTTACGACCCTGTTTTCCCTACTTTAGCCATTCTCCTTTTAATTTTACTCCAAATTGAAACAAATACTAAACGCTTTCTTTCCTCTGTTTGTTCAGAAAACGATCTATATGAAACCACGTCCTACAGGCTATAAATATTTTAATTTCGATGATTATATTTTAAACTGGTTGAAAAGATATTTTTATATCTTACTTTATGAAATTAGTTTTAAGGGAAAACGTTAAAAATCTCAAATATGACTTTTTTAACTAAAATTTGATGCATATATAACTTCGATTTCATGGATTTGATACCAAACGTTTTATAAATTTTTTATATAGAATTAACGTTTCTCATATTGCAACTAAAAATTAAGCTTTAGAGATTATATATCATATATTAAGGGTGCGCTTATGTATTTATTTTTTCCATTTTCAGTAGATATGTTTTCATTAATAATAATAAAAATACCTCCTTGTTTTTACTTTGTTTTGTGTTTTTAAAATTTTACAAAGGAAATTGCGAAAACAAGGTTTTGCTATTTTTCTTTGCAAATTCTTAAAGATAGGATATAAAAAAAATCTGATATCTTTAAAATTATCAATAACAAGATCAACTAAAAAAATAGATAACTATATAAACACGTCCGAAGCAAGTTAAGTCAACACATAAATTATCAACTATCTTGTAACCTATAAATTTTTCAAAGAAATCTACTTATATATGCTGAATTCATTTTTTGAACTAATCTTATTACTTCAATAAGCCTATATTTTGTTTCGGATACTCTGATATCAGTTTACAAGTTAATTACATCTCAATCGTAATTTTGGTTTTATTTATATCTAACGGTTTTAATTTATTAATTATATATTTATTTTATTTTGTGAAAATTAGATTTTATCTATTTAAGAACTTATCAAGTAGCTCTTGAAATGTCAGTAGTTAGTTATCTTTAAAATATAAATTGGAAGGTTAAATTTTATATTTCCAAGTTGAATTTTAAACTAATTACAAATATTTAGCCTCATGTTTTAATAGTTGATCTTCAGAGTTCAGATAAAGAAAGTTGACAATAAAACGACAAACGAAAAATGGCAACTAGTCTAAACCAATAGGAGGATTAAAAGTTGAAATAAAGTCATTGGAGCCACAAAAGTGCTATTCTTATCTTTATTTAAAAAGACTATCGATTTTCCTTTTATCCCATCTCCTTACATACAAATATTTTTTCGTAGCTATGAATATTTATGCGATCTCTCAAGCTCAAACTTATTTTCTATGTCAATTACCTCTTATCAATAAAATGAACAATAAACTTTTACAATTTTTTGGGTGCAAAAAAGTATATATTATGAGAGCCTATTATCAAGCGTGATGCAAGCACATAGAAATGTTTTGTTTTATAGTTAGTAGTGCGATGGAACAGCTGGTATCTAGATGGAAGCACGTACGAGGAAAGAAATTAGGGGGTATAAGAGATTCTAGTCTTTCAGCACCCAGAATTATTAATTAAATAACTTAAATTGTAAAGTTCTATGACTAAGTGACTTCGTCTGAGGGAATCTCAATGATCAAGTGACAAATAATTAACAAATGAACATGGACACAAAAAGTGTATTTTCATAAATACTTTTTATATTTTTTTTTATAAACGGGATTAGACCACTAGTTAGTGGTCAAAATGGAAATAACCACTTCCTCTAACTTTTTTTTATTTTTTATTTTTAATTTGATTTGATACTTCATGTCTCTCACCCTATTATTTCATCGCTTTTTCATGAACATGGAAAAGCTTATTATCTTCAGCTCATAAGGCAAAAGCAGAGAGCTATCATTCCTGACATAAGCACTGGCTACAATTAAATTTCTGTTTCCGTAAGGATACATTCCTAATTCTTTATCTTAAATTATATCGTGGTCTAGGTACATTGTTACCATAATTCAAACATATATTGTGAAACTGTGATGCATCAACTACTAATTAATTTTACGTTCTTACCTTTTGATTTCACTTAACATATATAATATTTCTTGGAGTCATGTTTTCAATTAACAATGGTCAATCCACTATCAAAGTGGGGATGACGTCCATTCAACTAAAGGAGGCTTAACCTGCCGGCGGCCGTCTACTATGCTGTTTTGAACATTGGTCTTTTTGTTTCCAACCTCGGCAGTGTCATTATTTTCCTCTCCAAATAGTTTCTATTTTTAAAAATAGTTTTATATTTTATGAAAAATAATAAACTTTATATATATATAGGTAGGAAAATTATAATCTCATGTTACATTCACATAGAAAATGTCCCCCACTTTTCTCCTACTACATGAGAGAAGTAAGATCATTCTTTTATTTTTATAAATAAATTCTTGAAATCTTTATAATTTCAAAATTTTAATTCTTTGTTAATTATATATAGATGGAGTATATGGACATTGAGGGAGAATTATTGCAAATAATCATTTCCAAGTTTGTTAGCCATCGGTAATTCAACGAGATTACAAGTTCCAAATAAGAGATATAACATGCATTGCAATAATTACGGTGTAATTAAAAAATAAAAAAATATTTACGGTAAACCCTTAATTAAATTCGTATTTTAAATATTATTTTGTTAACGCATTTTTTTAATTTTATTATTAAATTAACCCTTCAAAAAATTAAATAACTATCCAAATTTTTCGTATCATTTTGGTCATTTAAAAATAATGTTATGATAATTTAAATATTAATAAAATAATCAGAAGATAAAAACCTTTTAAAAATTAATATGATAATACGCTTGTTAGTATTTAAAACACTTATTTAGAAATTTATTTTGGTATAATTGATAAAGGATTTAGTAATTTTAACTCACACACAAGTAAAATAATATAGCAATAATAATTAGACAATAGTATAAAAATATTTTATTTGGGATGATAAAAACAATAAAATATAATTAAATATAAGTCATATATAATACTTTATATTTATTAATGTGTTACTGATATGAATATTACGCTGCGAGTATACATTATAGTAAAGAGAAACATATCTCTCAACTCAACAACAATTATGATAAGAATATTTTTTTTTTCTATTACAAAGAACTAAATTTGAAATCTCTACTCAATTTTCATATAACATTTTGTCATTTGAGTTAAGCCTTGTGAATAATTATTTATGTATGATGGTATTTGGAAATAGAGCCTTGTGGAATCTTTTCTAACAATTTTTTATCATCTATCTTGAGAATATATGCATAAATGAAAAATATATAAAATCATATTTTAGAAGGTAATTAAAATGAGTTAAAGTAATCCACCAAAATAAAAATAAAAATGAGTTAAAGTAATTTATAAACACGAAAGGGCTGTTACAAGGTAAGTTTGGTACCGTATAACTTTTAGGACAAGAGGGAAAGAGCATGATTATACGCATTGTAGAGTTGCATAACTTCGTCATGTAATGCGGTAATCACTCGGTTTTTCTGTGACATCCAACGAGAAATCACTCACGCCTAGAGCAAACGACATTCATGGTGACTCTCACATGCATCAATCAATCAAAACCCAAAAAAACGAAAGGATAAAGTAAAAGCAAAGGGGAAAGAAATAAAGCCCCTTATTTTCACCAGATCTCGTTTCTCATTGTTATTCGGTATACATCGCGTTTATTACTAGTAAGTTAATCAATGGTTAATGATATTTATTGTTAGGATAACCAATTAACAACGTACTTTTTTAAGAACAAATTAGCAACATTATTCATATAAAATAATTTATCAATAATCTTGTATATAAAATAGGTATAAATATAAGTTTAATGTTGTAGATATAGAAAAGTAAGAAGAAAAAAGGGTTAATTAGATGTCATGTCATTTGATACAAGCTTTTATTGAGTCACACATTTTTTAATTATGTACTATGAGTAGTAAATAATTATAATATTAAAGTTATTTTTTAATTATGTACTATAGGTAGTAAATAATTATAATATTGAAGTTATTTTTTAATTATGTACTACACATAATACATAGTTATAATATTAAAGAATAAATTGCAAAATGATACTAATATTATAATTATGTATTACCCGTATTACATAGTTTATCAAAAAAGAAAAAGAAAATAACTTTAATATTATAATTATGTATTACCCGTAGTATATAGTTAAGAAAACAATTTTAATATTATAATTATGTACTATCCGTAATATATAGTTAAAAAAATAACTTTAATATTATAATTATATACCCCATAATACATGATTAAAAAATGTGAGACTGGACAAAACGTTACAAACCATTTTCCCCAAGAAAAAAAATGCAGAAGGAAAAGTAAAGAAACCTAATGTACATATATGTTTCCGTAAAGATAATGCTACCAAAATGACTTAACTTACATCGTTAGAGATTATTGGATATCCATGGTTCCAAGGCCACAATTCCCTGACAAAACAAAATCACATGAAAGCAGTTATGCACAAAAAAGATAAGTACATAAACCTTAGTTACATGTGATTTCCACCGGCTCCAATAGCACAGAAGCCTAATATTTCAATTTTCAGGTAATTACATGAAAACAGATAGAAGCTAGTTTACATGAAAACAGATAGAAGCTAGCCTAACATTCCAACCCAACTTCCACCGGCTCCAATCCCTTTCAACTTCCACTAGCCTAACAGTTAGAATATTCTTTACTTGTCATACCCAGTTTTGTACAGTAAACAACAAAATCCAAACCACAATCTACTCGTAAGAGAAGCAGCATTCCAAAGCACTTGCAACACTTACCATTGGAATAAATCTTTAGTGCTACTGTAGCACATAGATTCAGTACATCTTACTAATAAGAGCATTACATATCAGAGGAGAGAAAAAAATTTGGCAGAAAAAAGAAGAAGAAAATCTTAACTGACATGTAATATTTCTATTGGTGGGATGTACTGAATCTTTGGTGTAACAATAGCACGAAAGACTATTCCTAGCATTGATGTGAAGTTTGAGGTGCCATGAGGGTGTTCCGTTTAGTTGATGTGAAAGTAAAATGTCGTGGGAATACCAAAATTTAATTTCCACGCCTTTTATAAAAAGTCATCAGCATTTCAGCATTGCTCCTCCAATTCCGATTATAGTTCCTACTGATGTGGCTTCCTTATCCCTACGGCTGTTCTCAAATTTAATTTTTCCAAACTACAGAAAATTTAAAAGTATGAGTCAAAGATGAAGCAAAAAATTACCCCTCGTATGTTAAGTCGTTTGTGAGGAGGCATCCTTTCAAATAAATGGCTATAGGGCAGCTTTGTAATTCCACATATCTATGCATTCCTATCACTGTACGATTTCATTTTTCGAAAATTGATCAAATATATATGACAAAGGGTTTGTAGCACTGTTATCATAACTGATTCGGTCAAGATATTTGGTCACTGATTTAACGGGTGGGTTATTGGTTAAATCATGTGATCCGTATTAAAATATATAAACTTTTTATTTATAAAATATTTCAATATGAGTAGGGATATTCTTACTATCAGAATTTTCTACTACCACCTCACTACCTATCTAATCACTATTGGATCAACATTTTCTATTTTTTCAAAAAAAATTTAACATTCTCTCTCTTTGATCCAATGATGAGTAGATATGTAGTAAGTTGGTAGTAAAAAATTTTGATAGAAAAAAGAATATTCTCCCTCTTTAAATATATGTAAAAAATTGTTATACTAGATTGCAAATATATATAATTTTTGTAGGGATACAATCTATTGTAAAAGAAATAAATAAAGAAAAAAGAAAATTCAAGTATTAGGTATCCATATATAATTCTTCTACCAAGTAACCTTAACTAACTATGTTTTAAGGGTTTTATAATTCTCATGTTGAAGGAGAATTGAAATCTTATGTTGTAGAGATAAAAAGCATGTGGGACCCATGTGTTAGAAAAAATTATATGTAGGACCCATGTCAGCACGGAAATCGAAGGGTGAGTAGGAAAATTTTAATTCTTATGTTAAATGAGAATTATAAAACTCATGTTTTAATTATAAGACATTTACCAACAACTCTATCTTCCCATAAAAATGGATTTGTAAAGAATCAATAAGTCACCTTATCTTAATTTACTATTCCGTATATTGCTCCAGCCTTCGAAGTTGAAATTTGAGGTCACTATAGGAGATTATACTACTAGCAAACAAAACTACAAAAGGTTTTGAGAGGAGTTCTACATTTTTTTCCAGACAAGACGAGACAATTTTGGTGTTTGGTTTTTTCTTTTAAATGCATGACCCGCCGATTTCCATGACCCAACTGGGACGCCAATTTTGATTGGTATTGACCAGATCCAATACGTGGCTGGTTCAATACTTCACTCAAACTGGTTCGATAATTTGTTTCCCGAATTTCGGGTCGACCCGACTGGTTCGAGCTGTATCTAATACCACTACTTTATTATTTCTCATGTCGTAGAATATAAATTTACAAACACATATAAAAATGTTGGAAACCATATGAGCCCAAATAAGAAAAAGATAGAGAAAGAAAGAATGTACCCGACTTACCGCATAAAAAATATTAAACCCACCAACAAAACTACAAAAGTCTTAATGCCAAATAAATTAAGGAAAAAATTATTCTTATGTTACATGTGATAATTTTATTTCCTACACACCCTTCGATAATTGTGCCATCTTTTTTTTTATTTTTTTTATTTTTTAGGTGGTGGAGCCCACAAATTTATCTCTATGACATGAGATATCTCATCTTCTTTAACATGAGATTAAAAAAACCCAAAAATTAATTACCGTGACACTAATGAAAAATCTGGGCCGGCTTTTAAAGTCAACTTTAGGCCCTAGTTTTTAAGGTCCCTTAATTTTATAGTCAATATTTAATTATATTAAAAATATAAAAATTAAGATATTTAATGCGAATATTTACATATTACCTCACTTTTTAAATTAAATGTTTAAAAAATTTATTTTCTATCACTTCTCACGTATATGTTAATTCTCAATTTCCTGATAAAAATATTTCGAAGTTAAAATATTTAATAAAGTGACATAATTCTTAATTAAGTGTCAAATAAATTTCTTTCTATCACTCTTCAGTTTCTAACAAATCTATCAGTTCTAAATTATTTATCTTATTTTCAACCAATCAATGATAAATCGGTAGTGTATAGTTATTGAATGATAATTAATTACTGTTTATTTAATACATGAATTGAATAATATTGTTGTCCGTTTGTAACATTTTGTTTTGGGAAAAAAATGTGTATTATTTTAGAGGATGTAAAGTTGTGTCATTTTAAGTGAGAGAAAGAGATAGATAAAGGAGGAGAGAGAGAGAGTTGACAAAAAAATATAAAAGTGTGGGTTTCACCTCTTTGTGGGAGTAAAATGACGTAAGTTATGTTATTTAAAAGGACAAACACTTTTCCTTTTTTTTTTACAGATACTTAACCCTAATCACCTTTTTGCAACAAGTTGGTTCTTTATTATCTCCACAAGTATCGTTTGAGCCGGTAATTATGAAACTAATTTGGAATATGGGACGAGAAGATATTTAAGCCTCTCCCAAAGGTAGCATGTGGGGATCGAATTGAAGCCCTTTCCTTTTCACTACTCATCTCTTTTAGTACTAACTGAGCCACCATCATTTGTGATATTTTTTTTTAGAGTTACTCAATCCTAATTACCTCTTTGAGATGAGTTGGCTCCTTGTTATCTCCACAAGTTTCGGCTCTTTGAGTCGGTTATGAAACTAATCTGGAGTGCAAGACGAGAAGATATTTAAGCCTCTTCCAAAGGTAGCATGTGGGAATCGAATTGAGGCCTTTCCAAAGGTAGCATATGGGAATTGAATTGAGGCCTTTTCTTTTTCACTATTGAGCTTCTTTATCAGCCACTGGCCCACCATCATTTGTCGTCTGTTTATAACATTTACTTTTGAATTTTTGGCGTATTTTGACTCTTTATTTTAATTTTGTTTCGTAGCTTCACAAACACACTTCTAAGCGTTGATTTTTGTTAACTAATGGTTATCATTTATTGGAAATCAAATTTGTTAATTAATTATTAAGATATCAATTGGCACAAGTGGTGAGGGACTTTTGCTCATCATGTAGAGATCTCGAGTTTGAGTTTTGCAAATGAAATAATTGGTCTTCGGAGAGCTGCCCCCTATATAGCCTATAGGGTTCAACAGTATTCGAATCGGAGTAATTCAAAAGATGAACAGATTGAGAAGATTAAAAAATTATTAAAGATAACATTTCAATTAATGTACATAATCATATAAGAAAGCTCTGTTTCTTTTCAAATACATATAATTGAGAATAACATTAGCGTATTCCTTTAGTTAAAAGAAATACTTAAAGCTAAAATTGTTAAATATTACTCGATACACGAATAATGGGCCTTATACTACCTTAAAAAAAGTCAATTCAACCAATGCACCACACTGACACCTTGGTTAGGCACTTGTAGCAGAAATATTTAATATGATCCGGCCCATTACTTATGATTTAGTGATTTAGGCCAATTAAAACATAATACTTTTGACATATGGATGAGAAAATAATTTTTTTTTATCCAAATATCACACTCCTAATAAAAAAAAGCACATGCTATTGGTGCTAAGAAGATTATTTCCTTGGTAGCATACATGGCACACTGTTGCAATGTTCCTACGCCTTAGAAGACGTATGCAATCTACCGAGTTAATGACATTATTTACATGTATAATATTTGGGAGTGAATCCTCTCATTTAAAATAAAACATATATTATCATATGAGAAAATCATAATCATATAAAAAAAGATCAATATGATAAAATAAAATAAAACAAATAAAACAAATAATTATAAAATTATCAACATTAATTTACCTTTTGCATGATTATAATTTACATTAACTATCGCGTTTTATTTAACATAGTCCATTTTCATAATACTTAGCCACAATGTCATCCCTAAACATACACATGCACTTTGACGCTGGGCTACGACTGACATGTCCGACACATGACCCTGCTACATTCGGTTCTGACATCCACTTGTATTGCATGAGCCTCCAAGCACATTTCTCACATACAATAAATATAAAGACTCCGATTACATAATCACTTACATCCCAATGGCGGAGCCACGTTGCGACAAGGAGAAGCCTTGACCCATGTTAAATTTTAAAAATTATCCACGATTTTGACGTAGCTAAAGAAATGTGACTAATTTTTAGGTTTATTTTAAAATCTTTAGCCACATTTTAACGTAGCTAAAGAACCGTGGCCTGGAATAATTTTTTTTCACCCGAATTGGATTTTTAAGCTGGCTCCACCACTGTCACATCCTTTACCACTATCCTTTACCACTATGGGCAAGGTGTCAAATTTTTTATCTTTACACTTATATATATATATATATATATATATATATATATATGCTCCATATATATATATATATATATATATATATATATATATATAGATATATATATATATATATATATCAATTCAATCATATATGTTAGTTTTTATTTCCTTTAAAAAAAAATAGGTGATTTATTTTTATTTTTATAAGATATTGGATCATCTGTTTGGATTTTTTTTAGATTATTAGACTTGTTTGAGTTATTATTAATGGGGCGGGTTTGGGACCTTAACTTATCATGACTCAGTTAGAGGTGTTTTTTTTTTTTAAAGTAAAATAAAATTGTTAGCAAGCATATGTTGTTTAGGCGTATGTTTAAAATATGCAACAAGTGGTAAGTTAAAAATTTATGCCAAAAACTGATAATAGAACGTACCTGCTCACTTCAAGTTTGTTACAATATATGCCAAAAATCTATCTTTGTTAAAATTAAAAATAAATTAAAATGATACTACAACAAAGCGTTAGCATATCCAAATTTATGTTACAATTAAATACACCCTTTGTTCTTTACAGTTGGATTTCAAGACGAAGAAGGAGAAAAAAAAAAAAAAAAAACTAACAAACAAACAGATACAATAGATAGGGAAAACCCAAGAGAATTAAGCTGAGTAGTGCTTTTCCTTTTCCTTTTCCGTCAGTACCAAAAATGCCCATAGCATGTTTTGGGCGATTGGAAAAGGACGGTAAGCAAACTACAGTACTATAATATCAATCTTTGTAAGTTACATGAAATGTTTAGGTACGTGAGGCATTCCGAGATATTACTTCTTCTTCTTCTTCTTTCCCTTTATAGTGTGTATGTGTAACATGCTTATTACCTCCATTTTCTAATGAATCTTCATTACCCCTAACCGCATTTGCAGTATTATTAAGGGTATTGTTCTTATGGTTGGTTTTATCTTCAACTTGAGACTTTACGATTATTTGAACTGGGTCGGATTCATGGGTTCTTTCTGATGGCACCAGATGATTCTTCCTCATCTCCTTGCTTTTACCCCATAGAACTCCGTATAATCCGCAAATAATCAACACTGATCCAATGATGCTGAAATTAATAAAGCAAATAATTTGTTAAAGCAAACCAACATTGCTACTAATTTTAACAAAAATAATTTGACATTAATTAATAACTTGAACGGAAAAAGCCCTAACGAGATTTTCATATATGTCATATAGTTTCAAGTTTAAAATCTCTTGCTCCCCAACATATCAATTCAAAGTGTCATCACGGGGATTCAAACCCATAACCTCGGACATGATACCAATTGTGGAATCGAAAGTTAGAGCATAACTCTTGGAAAAGTGACCATTTTGTCACTGGCAAACAAACTTATGAAACTGTTATACAAATAGTAAATTTTGTTAAAATATCACGTGACATATTTCGTTACATTGTGTAATGAATTATGTGTGCAAATAATTCGTTACACAGTGTAGCGAAATATGCCACGTCAGAATGCTCAGAACCAAAAATATCATGTGTCAAATTTGGAGAAATTCGCTACATAAGGTAGCAAATTTCTCCAATTTTGACACATGACATTTTTGGTTTTGACGTGTCATATTTCGCTATATTGTATAGTGAATTATTTGCACACATATTTCACTACACAGTGTAGCGAAATATGTCACGTGGCATTTTGACAAAATTTACTGTTAGCGTGACAGTTTGGTAATTTTTTTGCCAAGAATGACACTTTGATCATTGTTTCATAACTCTTTCTATTTATCATTATGAGTTCAATCATGATTCGATTTGACTCCAACCTTGCATTGTTGGATCTTCCCATGGCAGGATGTTGGCTTTTCCAATAAATCCAACTCAATATTCCACTTAAACAGTAAAAATGAGTAAATATGGAAAAGTAGATGGTTTGTCAACCATTTGAAATTGTAAAGTACTAATAAATTTCATTTTGTAGTAACTAATTAGGCTCTACGTGTATTGCGTAAACATTAATTATTAATAGATGATACTATTAATAATAATAATAATAAGGCAGATATACCTGCCCACGTATAGCTTTTCGTCCAAAATCGTGGATCCAGCAAACGCCACAACTACAAGCATTAGAGGGCTGAAAACGGACACAAATAATGGGCCTCTCATTTGTATACACCACGAAATCACAGCTACCATCACTCCAGAAACCACTATACCCTGCACCAATCAATTCACATCATTTTTCTTTAGCCGTGTGCAAAACAAGATAACATTAATATACGAGTTTTATTATTAGTCTCATTTTAGATAAGATACTTATCTTATATTATAGAGAGAAAATTGATGGAAGAAATTATCTTATGTAAAATGAGATTAATATTTTCTTTAATATATATATAGCCTAACAAAATAAAAAAAAAAAGGAAAAAAAAAAAAAAAGTGAAAGGAAAGAATAGTGGACCATACCGCATAAGCTACAGTTAATAGCCTAACATTCCAACCCAACCTCCACTGACTCAAATCCCTCTCGAAGCAAAAAGCAAACGAAATGGATAACAGTGCTCCCATTAGAGACATCAAAGCTGTGCTTGAATAAGGACATGGGTATCTTTCACTCATCTTTGCCTGTACTACAATTATTCAACATTAATAATAACCAAATATATTATATATAATATAATCCCTCTATACAACAAAGTGTGACATATATATATCAACGAGCAGGATCAGCATTTGAAATTGCATGTGTTCACATCAGTAGTAATTAGCCAATCAATATTTAAAACCCTGAAAAGGAAAGGAGATAGAGTTGGTTGCAAAACCAAAACAAACCTGAATGATGAACCAGAGAGCATAAGAGACATTGCTGGCTAAAGAGGAGAGAGCCCCCAATATGGTCATAAGACCAGAGCTTTCATGTGTGTGTACGACGTGGCCGTTTTGGTTATTGAAAAGGTTTATGTGGAACGACAGCATATCAACTTCCTTGCCTTTAACGAAAGTCAATACCATTGCCCCCCCAATTCCAGTCATTGTTCCAATTATCTTGGCCTTCCCTGCTGTTGTTCTTAAATTCAATCTTTCCAAACTGAAGACATTTCAAGGGGGAAACAAAATTTCACATTATTACACTAGGCCAAATTGCAACGGTCTTGTCCTTTAATTGTTTGATTAAAATAAAATTGAGATTTATGAGAAAAAAATAAATAAAATAGATATTTAATTAATGAAAAAAGTAATTTAGTGTTATAAGGCTTCCGCCATACGGTCCCAAAAAGGATTAGACATATAATTAATTGAATTAGGTATAAAAAAATAGGGAAATATTACATCTCCTTGTGCCATAAATTTTTTAGTTTTCATGTTCTCTCACTTCAATTTTCTCACCAATCTTTTTTTTTCTTGTAATGGTGAGACCCACTCATTTCTCTCTCTAAAACATACGATAATTTTCCTTATAATTAATTGAAGTAGGTATAAAAAAATAATAGTTAAACTGAAGCTTTCTTGTTTGGGAGGTTTAATAATAGCATGTGAATACAATAGAGTGGTAGTTCAGTTGGTAGCAAAGAAGCTGAGTAGGTGGAAATAAAAATGTCTCAATTCGATCCCACATGCCACATTCGAGAGGGGTTTAAATATCTACATTCCTGACCCGACTCGCACTCCAGATTAGGCTTACAGAGTCAAAACTTGTGGGGATATCAGGAAAAGCCAACTTACTTCAAGAAGGTAATTAGGGTTGAGTTAACTAAAAAAAATAAAAATCAAATGAACGGTCACCTCTTTTGAAAAATTTAATAATTCTATGAATGTTCATAAGAAAAATTATATTTAATATTTCTTACCCCAAGGAGAGGGATATGATAAAGGTGATGGCTGGAATGAGGTTTGATATTGCGGTTGTAAACGTCACGGAAGTTAAGGCAAGCGCTTCCATGTTTAAATTTTGAGGCAATGCTCCGCTGCATATGAAATCATCAAAAGTGTAGATCTTCGTCACTTTGATAGGTAAATAGTACATTAGAAAGAGCACACCTCTATCTAAAAAGTTAAAAAGAAGATAATTACGTCATAGCCAAATAAAAATCAAAACAAAATAAAAAAAATGAAAAAAAAAATATAGATTATCATCCACAATGACCTAGAGCACTAACTCAAGCAATACTAAATCCGTTTATGGTGTGTTTGGAAGTAAAAATTAAGAGAGAAAGGAAAGGTCAAATATCTTTCCGTGTATGTGAGTTATAGATTATTTATTAAAATCAGAGTTCCTCGGGTCTGAGATGGAAAATATAATAAATTACTTATGTGTTGTTATTCTCTTTTTCCAAATTTTTTAATTTTCACTATTTTTAAAAATTGAAAAGAGAAAAAATAACTAAGTTTGAAATAAGTGGTTATCTTTTATATATGTAATTTATAATTATTTAATAATCTTAATTTCATTATAACGTGAAATAGACAATTTTAGAGAGAGAAATTAATTTTATCCAAAAAATTGAGAGAGAAAAAAAAATTTATAGGAATTATATATTTCTTAAATTGAAAACCTATCATAAATTTAAAATTTCTTTTAATTGTAAAATATAATATTTATATTACTTGTTTTACAAGATAAAAGAAAAAAAACTATACAATTTATTGATGTTTTTAACTTCCAAATAAGGAGAAGATGAAAGATGAATAATTTATATATAATTGAATTTAATGATGATCGGTATATAAAATATTAGATTGACTCCCCTCCGTAATGCATTACTGACTTACTGATTTAAGTCGAAATAAATTATGTTTATTTTTTTTTTATGTTAAAATAGTTAGGGTGAAGGTGAAGTTATGAAAAAGATATTTTTTTATTGAAAGGTCGCATCTTTGAATCCGAAAAATAGTTTTTTATTTTATTTTATAAATATGTTAAAAAACAAGTCCGCATTGCCCTCACCCTACTCTCACTAGTCGGATTTTAATGGAGAGTGAGATGAGGTCAATCAGTGCATAAGAAGGATTTTTGTCTAGGTTGAAATACAATGAACTCATTGCTTCAAGCAATAATGTGTGCATGAAAAACAAAGAATTTTACTTAAATAGAATAAAAAAAGAGTTTTAATTATTATTAACAAATCAAGAGAACTTATTTTATTAGCTTCATAATTATTATAGATATATTTATATTTTATTAAATTTGAACTGTTAATTTTTACATCCATTTCTTCTCTAAACCAGGGGTGAACTAGCATTAACGACCATCCCTCTTTAAATTTTAATTTTTTATTATTTAAATTATAAAATAATATTTTTTAACAATAATAGGCTATTAATTTAATACTAACAGTTAATCGATCCCTAAAAAATATTTACAATAATGAATATTTCCTATTAGGGAAAAGTATTTTTCCAGTCATCTCCAGACTTCAGTGAGCCAAAAGCGACGTCGTTTTATTAATTAAAAAATTATAATGATAAAGACTAATATAACCCTACAATAAATTAGAATTACAAAAATACATTTATTTCCGCCTCAAAACAACATCGTTTTGGACTCACTGGAAATAATTTATCTACATTAACCGGAGAAATATTTTACCCTTCATATTAACCTTAAAAATAGGTATAATTTTAAAATTTTATTTTCATCCCTTATTATAAAAAGTCGGATGCTCTAAATTGACACTTCAGTTTAAAGTCGCCAAATCCTATGGCACTATATGGTTAATGATCATTCAATTTTCTTTTTTAAAAAGCGTTAAAGTTTGTATAAAAAAAGAAAGAAAGAGAGAGAGAGAGTTAAAGTTGTTGTCGTCGGGCAAAGTGGTTTATCTAAAACTCTTGAAAAGTCTCGTAAATTGTAGTTACCAAGTGCATAGCAAATAACAATTAATGATCCACATCCTGAACTTTAGTGTAAAAATGGAAAAACAATTGACGGACCAGAAAGAGTAACGCTTGATGTTGGCCTCCCTTAATTCAAACCCAAAATTTTCACAAACTTGACTTTATTTCAAATGAAAAAGTTAACCGCAAGAAGAGCATAAAACAAATATAATAGAGGAGCATATCAATAAAGAACGCAATACTCACCCAATTAAGCCGCACAGAAATGCCTGAAACAGTATTGTCCAAGTCATCTTTGTCCTCGTCTTCCTGCATATCATTATCAACAAACACCATATCAATTTGATTATTATCTCTCGATCTCTCTATCTTGTTAATTAATTTCATGTTCTTTGACCTTTAAATATTTGATTTCTTTAAGTGGGGCCGTTTTACTGTTGCTATTGCTTCTCCAGTTATCTAAAATAGTAATGGATAGACATGTTCTTCAAAGGAATTTCTCAATCCCAATGCATAAATACTTAAATGGGTTCAATGAATCCAAATGCTAAAACAGCAGTACCCACTTAAAATTGGAAAACTAAAACAAAACAATCATTCCCAAATATTGATTGAATAGGAATATATATATTCTTTCTGTTTCAGCCATGTACGCTTCTCATTTCTCACAGAAGAAAGCAATATTAATGGAGAAAAAAATTTGCTATGGTTTGCTTTATTATATGGGGAAAATGTTTGTCATTTTAAATGACATAACTTTGTGTTATTTTTAATGAAACTACGTCGTTTTGGTGTGTTTTTACATTCTCTCTCCTCCATTTTCTTTTTGTTTCTAATTTTATAAATTAGAAAAAATGACAAAACACACCAAAACGACGTAATTTCATTAAAAATGACACAAAGTTGTGTCATTTAAAATGACAAACACTAAACCCTTATTATATATATGCCTTTCTTAGCTAAAATTTGTATAATCAAAAAATAAAATGATTACTAATACTATATGGGAAAACCATCTATCCGATATAAGATTATATCCTTTTAGATCCTGACCGTTGATTTCCGTCCATCGATGATTATAATTTATTGGGCCAAATTTGACCCAATAAATTATAACTGTTGATGGACGGAAATCAACGGTCAGGATCTAAAAGGATATAAGCTTATATCCTTTAAAATGATAGATGTTATTCCCATATTATATATATAAAAAATGAACAAGGAATAATAAGGAACTGTGCATGTTGATTTATAAGTGTTTTAAACTGCATTCCAAAAGCCGCAATATATATTAAAGTTTAGGAAGTTTGACGATCTCAATAACAGTAGTCGCTTTGAGTATATATTTGTCCTTATTTTTTGGTAATTTCAATAATAGTAATGCAGTGGTGATTGCAATTAAAATTAAAAACAATGATAGTAGCATATATACATATATATATATGTATGTATTGAGAATCGATCAAGATGAAAAAAATGGTTATTAATTAAAGAATGAACCTTTCAATAATGAGAGCAAGTGGAGCTATGAAAACAGTTGCGAAAACATAGCGATAGGCAACAATCACCCTCAAGTTCATGCCATCGTTTACGGAGAGCTTGTAGAGGACATTGACCCAAGCATTTGCAATCTGTACCAACACCATTAGCAGCGCTGGCTTCAATGCATGCACTATGTTCCACAAATTCTTCATCTTCTCTTAAATATCACCACCACCGCCGCAACTGCCACCGACAACCTACGGCGTCTCAAAACTGATTGCAAAGTAGGTTAATTAAGCTCACTTACACAAGTGAATGAAAGAGAGTGAGAGAGGGGTATTTATGGACAACGCAAATTCCAAAGCACAAAAAGAGTGTGGTTCTTATAGTTTGTTTGCCACTTTGGTTTTTGTCTGGTGAGTGATTGATAGATATACATTTAAATTCCAACTTAGCAATGGATTTTACAGCATTTTTAAATTTGATGCGACCTAATAACTATTATCATAATAAAGCCATGAGTTTGAATTCTTCAAGTAATCCTAATAATAAACGTTTAATTTAACACTCATCTCACCCTTTGCACTTACTTAAAAAGAATATTAATCCGTTATTATGTGGATTAGTTATTTAAAGGATAAAATGCTAGTTCCATATCAAAATCATAAGGTTTTACACTAATCTTTGTGAAAAGGCATCGGCATAATATATACTTTAAGCAGAAACTCTTATCTTCTTGACCATGATCTTTGACCCAACAGCAGCTTGTACGGTTATCTCAAGGATTTGCCTATTCAGAATCTTGGAATGAGTATAAACTTGAAACTCAAGCAAAATAAATTGAGAAACTTGTTTAATTCGGAATGTCAAAAAAAAAAAAGGAAAATATTTATGGTATTACTATTGTACCATTCACTCGGTGCATCTATCCAATGAAAAATAAAAAATAACTATCATGCTTTGTGGAAAGGAGAAACAAATAATTTTTTTATCCAAATATCACTTGTTAAATGTCAGATGTACATACTACATATATACAATAGATGATCGAAAAAAAAGGTACAGGCTTGCATTTCCTTGTCGACACGTATACAAAGGACCTCAGTGGGTCCATTTCAGGTCTCAGTGCAAGTCAACAACAACAGCATGAATCTCACTGATGAAATTTGATAGGTCACCATCGGTACCTCATCTCGTATTATGGTTCAATCACGAATCACCAACATCAAATGAAAACGTTCGAATATGCTCTGTTCTTTGCACCTGTTATCTTTTATGACATCGTATTAATTCAGTTTATACAATTTATTTTTTAGTAGTTATTTTTTAGTAAATCAGTGTAAATTAAATTTTTAAAGAAGAAAAACTTAAATTTATTATCCCACTCAACAAAGAATTATTGAATATTTTAGAAAATCATCTAAATTATTATTTGCTACATACACATGTGTGCTAACTGCTGAGTGCGTGCCACGTAAAATATTTAATTTAATACGCTTAGTGGGTTTGTATGCCAGCTGGGAAATTAAAGTTACCAGTGCCGTGTGGCAATAGTTTTTTGTTTCTTATGTTCATTAGATAAAAATAAAAAAATAAAGACCTTTCACGCATAAGAACATGGGGTGGATTTTCTCTGAAAGGCAATTCGTATGCTTGTTTTTAGCATCGGATAATTTTTTTTAATTTTTTTGTCAGTGCGTTTTTGGGACAATTATCAGAGGTAGTGTCATTTTCAACTTAATCTAGCTAGCGTGGAATATAAGGAGAAGCAAATGCCATTTTGGATGTTATGTATACTTGGTTAATAACCACAATAGCACACACCAAGCAAAAATCGATTTGTAAAGGGAGCCATTACTTTGTTGGTTAGTGGAGTTATCAGAATTCCATTACTTTGTTCCCAAAAAAAACTAAAGGGAGCCAAAACTTTTGAAACCTGCTATCTTTTGCAGCCTCTAGCCAACGTGCTTCCAAATTCCGATTGATGTTGATTACGATGTAAGCATCTGAATGCATTTTATAGTAAATTCCACTAAGAAATACTTTAGTAAATTCTAGTTAGGGACAAAGAACTGAGATCGGAAAGGCTGTCTAATTGTCAATGTCATGCACCTAATTAATATTTTATGGAATAAACATTAATTTAAGGACGCCATGCCTAACCTTTCTACAAATTATGCAAATGAAGCAGCCTTCATTTGATAGTATCAATGCATGCATGGTATTCGTTTAACGATTTAATTTTATAATGATCACATAAATGGTTTTAAGGTTTTATATATATTTTTTTTTTCTTCATATAAGTCAGAATTGAACACATAACCTAATACAACATATTCAAATCACAAATCTTACGGTCTTTTATATTAATATCCTTAATACATTGTCTCAACCACTAAGATTATTCCAACTTAATCGGTGGTCTTAAATTTGAGTCCTTACGAACTTAGTTGTGTTAAAATTTAGTAGGAAAAACTTTGCCACCCATGTGGTTTCACCTTATTCGAATTAGACTAGTCGAGTAACCAATGAACCAATAGATGATATTGTTAAAGAACCTTGGGATACACCACCCCAAAAGCTAGCTCTGACAAAGACGAATTTGCCCAAGAGCAATAAATGTTGACACTTATTGAGTTGCTGATACATGCGAGGCGAACTATATTTGCAACACGCTCCCTCACACTGGGGCCTTGGCGAACTAGGTGACAAGTGACAGCTTCGTGGCCTGGCATATGAGGCATTAATTGCAACCGAGGTCGTCAGTGTCAGAAGCGAACTCTGACACCACCATGAAGCTGACACATCACCCCAAAAGCTACTGCTCAAAGGGCGAACATGTCGTGGCATTATAAAAATAATATTGTTTTTTGGCGTGGCATATATATCTCAAGAGATATCAAAAAATAAAACACATTGTCTCACGCACGGACTAAGTTTTATTTTTTTACCTCATACTAATTTTAATTTATTTTTAATTTTTCTTAAAAAAGAGGAGCAATAGAATACAAACTCTATCATATAATCAATCAAAAACTCATAACCATTTAATCAAAAACTCTATAATATAATCATTCAATTCAATCAAAATACTTTCATCCATAACTTTATGTTTATACCTCAAACACCTTCATTGGTAGCTTTCCTCCTTCGGGTAGCATCCACTCACTCCAAAGGTAGCCCAATTGAAATGAACTATTCCATCAACTTCTGATGCAATAGCAATTAGCAAACGCAGCCACAGAAGCAAAATTGGCCAGTCCCATTATTATAAGCAATAACTCGTGCTGATTCTTAGGCAATTGCCACGTAAGCCTTTGTGGTGGAAATGAAAGCGATAGCCACTTGGCTTTCATGCATGTACACGAGTGGAAGTAACTTTTTGCTTCTACACTACTCTCATATTCTTTCCATTCCCTCTCCCCTTTCGATTACATCACGCTCCTGCTTCCTTTTTCTCCTCCTTTGTTATATTCCTACAAGCAAGTTCAGTTGTTGTGCTCCAATAATCAAAGCATGCGTCACAACAACACCCACGTGTTGATGGCTTTGGGGAGACGTGGAAGACAAGGGAAACTAACCTAAATGAAAAAGGTAAAAAAAGAAGTGAACAGGGGATGATAGAATTGTTTTGGGCTAATTATATGTCTTGTCCTATAACTGTTTCTGAATTTCATTTATGGGAGATGATTTTCTCCCGTTAGGAGAAGAGAAATCATCTCATGCTATCTCATAATATTTTATTTTTTTGAGTTTTTTTATTAACTTAAATAAAAAAACCCACATGATATATAGATAAAGGTTTTATCATCTATCATTTAACATGACCACAAAAATTTTCCTACTCACACAACATTTTGTAGAGCCCACAATAAAAAAGAATTCAGCACGCAAAATGAATCTATATAACATAACACAATCACTTTTCCTACAACATAACTTTTATAAAACTGATAGATAAAACTACTTGCAACATTAGAAAAGTTTTCGCCTTCTTTCATTTATGTGGACTGATTTATCACTTTTTAAGCTTTTGCCCGTTTTGTGGATTTGTGTTTAGATTTTGATGAGATGAGGCTATGATTTGTTGGGCCTTTTTTATTGGACCCATGATAGCTATTAGTTTGTTAAGTTAAGTTGGTATGAGATTTTGGCAACTGAGCTTTTACTTTTTTTTAAACTTTTATTTGTTTATTTTATTTTTTGCAGTAATTTAATTTTCATTTGTTAATGAGTTAGGATTCATTCGAATAAAGAAATAATTAAAATTAGTTTGTGACTAGAGTGTAAATTAAATGGGAGGGGTTGGGTTAGAATTTGACCTAAATATTCTAAATCTGCTTAGCTTATTAGCCTAATACAGCATATATTTAAAAATCATAAAATATCCTATTTCTAGGACTTTTAAAATTAGGAAAATGTGTTTCTTATATATTGCAAGAACTGATGCAATCGTTTTTTAACTATTTCCTCTAGAAATATATAATTAAAAGAAAATCAGCAACAATTTTTTAACTATGTATTTCGGAAAGTACATAATTAAACAAAAATAATTTTAATATTATAATTATGTACTTCCGAGAATATATGATTAAAAAACGTTTGTTGGAATTCTGTAACTTAAAAAAAAAAAAAAACCTTAAAATTATGTTTATGGCCCATTCTACAAAATATAGGGTGAGTCGTCCCAATTCCCAAATAGTTCGTGACTTCGTGTGATGGTTTACACAAGTTATGGCCTTATCAATAATAACAATATTTTAACTTTTCAAATGCGATGCGAAGTCATAATTTGGTGGATTTATGTCAGCAGCAGTGCTCCAAATTTTATACAAATATATAGTTTCTTGATTCTAGCTCGGAGCTCCACTGATTTGTCTTCTTGTCCTTCAAGTTGTGGCTAAGAAACAACTGGTGGATTCTAGGTATAGAGTGATTGGTGCCCAGTTCCTCCTAATTTATTCATGGAAACAACTATGGAATGTTTCTCGGTAAGATTATAAATCACTAATTACTAGTATTTTTTCTTTTCAAAGTATTTTGCTTGACCATTGCATTTATGGCGAACAAGATTGGAAATGTGAGCATTAATTTTATCTAATTAAGATTAAATAAAAAGCAGCTACAATGTTCTGTGCGTTCAAACTGACAATACTACGTACGTAGTTCAGTTGCACACTCCACGTTTGTTACGGAAAGGAAAATTATAGTTGTATATTTTCATTGTTTTACATATCTAATGTTTAATGATATATTTGATAGAAAAAGAAGATAAATATAAATTCCGCCCCCGCCCCCCTCGTCCAAATAAACAAAACCAAATTTGCTTTGAACAAAACGTTAGCACATCCATTTCTTTTCTTTATTTTAATTTTTGGTAAATACAACATCCATTTTTAGGTTAAATTTGAAGGCACACTTTGTTCTTTACCGTTAGAATACATAGATGCAATATATATATACGAGTTTAATGTTTCTTGTAAGAGGTAATTTTATCTCTTACATACACATATATAAAAATGCGTGGAACCTATATTTTTTCTTCTCATATAGCCCCACATGGGTTTCACACATTTTTTATGTGTTTGAAGTAAATAAATTTATCTCCTAGATAAACATTAAATCCTACATATATACAATAAAAAGACTAAGAGAGTACAAATTAAAAGTGCTTTACCTTTTTCAACGCTACCAAAAATGCCCACTACTATCTCTATTCATATTTGAGTATTTGGGCATGGGAGGTATTACGAAAAATTTCTTCTTAATTCTTCTCCTTTTCCCTAATTGTGTACATGTGCACCATGCTCTTCATGTCCATTATCTGCTGATAAATCTTCATTATCCCTAACAACATTTGCAGCATTATCGTGGGTATTGTTGTTATTATGGTTGCTTTTATCTTCTATTGAAGACTTCACAACTATCTCGACTGTACTAGATTCATGGGGGCTTTGTGATGGTACTAATTGATTCTTCTTCTGCATCTCTTTGCTTTTACCCCATAGAACCACGTATAAGCCACACACAATCAACACTGCTCCAATGATGCTGAAATTAACAAAAGCAAATTAGTTTAAGCAAACCATCAACATGGCTACAAATATTAACATAACTAATTTCGATAATTTGAAACAATTAATGACACTATTCTTTAATTAGAAACTTGAGATGAAAATAGTTTAAAAAACACAACTTGAAGAGACTATTATATAAGAATTTTAATGGTATTATATATATTATTTGAATGTTAGCTATTTCATATCTTATTTTGAACAAGAGATTTTTCCATGTAGTATTAAGTTTCCACTTTGTTTAGACCACAATAGTAAATCAATTGTCAACCCTACGTTACAAGGATTGAAAAGTTGCAGGACTAATTAAGTACTTATCATTTGCATTTTGCAGCCGAGTAATTAAGCTGTAATGCACTACATAAACATGATTAGGATGATTACTATTAAGAAAATAATTAAAAAGGAAGATATACCATCCGAGATGTAGCTGCTCGTTCAACATCATAGAACCAGCCAAGGCCACAAGCACAAGCATTAGAGGGCTAAAAACAGAGGCAAACAATGGGCCTCTCATGAGTATACACCATGAAATCACTGCCACCATCACTCCAGAAACCACTATACCCTACACAAATCAATTCACGTGATTTCTCTTTAGCTACATATATAAGAATAATCAATAATGATATATATTTTCACATTATCTCTATTATATTATTTTTTACATAAGAAAAACATACATTTTAATGCATATTACATATACTTCTTAACATTATTAACTATATTGAAAAGCAAAATAAAGAAGTGTAAAATTATAATTAGTGTATAGAATTATATAGTCATATAATTGAGAGTTTGATTGTTCTCATGTTGTAGGTCCTACATACGTATAAAATTGTGTGGCCCCAATGTGAAGTTATGTAAAGAAAAGAGAGAGAGAGAGAATGAAATATATTCCTAAGCGAATACATGTGAAAAAGTGGTCACCGTTATTTGATTACAACCACTTATCCCTTAAAAATTATACATAATCATCAATGTGGTGTGATCCCAATGTAAGGATTATCCCAGATTAAACCATATAATTATATAATTAATGAGAAAAAAATTAATTTGATTTTTTGTTTAACTCTTACAAACTATACTAGAGAACCGGTCCTACATTAATCCGTATACGACCGTTCCTACATTAGTGTAATTGCAAAAAAAAATTGTAAACGAATCCTATCCCAATTAATGATAGCTGAAAGTCCATAAGCGAATAGCATACCGAATAAGCTACAGTTAGAAGCCTAATATTCCAACCCAACCTCCACTGATTCCAATCCCTCTCAAGGCAAAGAGCAAACACAGTTGATAACAGTGACCCCCATAGAGACATCAACGCGGTGCTTGAGTAATGACTCGGGTAAGTTTTACTCATCTTTGCCTGTGCCACGATATTCCAAAATCAATTCAAACCAATAATATAGGTGAATAATATTGAATGTTAATGTTATAATAATAATATCAGAAGGGATGCAGAAACATAAAGCAATTAATACAAAATTAACAAACGGTTGTTTACAAAACCAAAACTAACCTGAATGATGAGCCACAAAGCATAAGAGATGCAACTTGCCAGGACACATAGAGCACCCAAGACGGTCTTACCACCAGCACTAGTGTTGTGATTATACGCACCGTTTTGGTGATGCAAATGGTTTACGTGGAAGGACCCCATCTTGATTTCCACACCTTTAACGAAAGTTAGTACCATTGCCCCACCAATTCCTGTTAGTGTGCCCAGAATCTTGGCCTTCCCTGCTCTTGTTCTCAAATTTAATCTTTCCAAACTGAATACACAATGTTAAATCATAAAATCATATTATTACATTTAGCCAAAATATATAATTTTTGTCATCGAAACTTTCATTCAATATTTATTTATTTTTGTTATCGTATATTTGTTAATATTAAAAAAAAGTTTTATAATTCACAAAGCATAAGAGATCAACATAGAATTACAATTTTATTTCGATTTCTGTGCTTTGGGTCCTACATATAATTTTTTCTAACACATGGTCCCACTTGCTTATTATCTCTACAACATGACATTTCAATTCTCCTTTAAAATGAGAATTATAAAACCCATTAAAAAATACGGTTGAAATGTATCCGAAAAAATAAAAAGGGAAATTTTCTGGAAGCCATTTAATACTTGGAATACAAGCGGTCCATTTAATTTTCTAATTGATAGAAAAATAGAGAGAAATATATAGAATTAATAGAATCTGGAAAAATAATTTCAGTAAAATTGAGGCTTAATTACTTACCCAAAGGAAACGGCCATGATAAAGGTAATGGCTGGTGTAAGGTTGGACATGGCGGATGCAAACGTTGCAGAAGTTAAAGCCAAGCCCACTAAGTAGAAGTTTTGAGCTAATACTCCTCTGCATATTAAATGAAAGCCATTGTACGTAATGTTTACCAAAAAAATAAAAATAAAAATCAAAGCCTAGTTGTTCGTCACTTTAAATGAAGTGATGGTCAATTATAAGGAACATATCTCTATCTCGTCGTTAAAGACAAGTTAATTATGACAAAGTTAATTCAATAACTAAAATGAAAAGAAAAAAAGTGCTAGAGAGCTAAATTTGTTTTGCCAGTTATTGACTTTTGGTATTACGATTTATTTTTATACCTTTATTTCATCTAATAATTAAATACCCTTTTGGACACAATTTTGATTATTTTTTGTGGTAGTACAATATACGTAAACAAAGTAATTAAAATCATCCATTTTTATTTTATTTTTTATAAAAAAAGCAAAGAAAACAAAACCGCGAAAATCAGAATAAACTAACGGATTCGGATTGTTGTCTACAGTTTATCGCAGTGTTATTAAAACCAGTATTACCTGGCGGTTAGACGAGTTGAAGCGAAAATTGGATCAGTAATCGATCCGATTAAGTTAATTAACCAGTTATATACGCTATCAAGTCAAGAATCGATCATAAATTGAGTTCAACCGATGCCAACCTAGTGCTGATCTGGTTGAATTGACTTTTGAAAATTATGGCAAAATGTTAGCTCCTAAGCAAAGAAAAGTGTAATGCTAAACACAAAGCAAATCATTTTGGTTGTCACGTTACTTCTATTTATATATTTATTATATAGCTTTACATAATTTTGTTAAATACGTGAAAGCATGTGATTGTCACTAGTTAAAAATTGAAACACGCTCACGTTAAAAAGAGAGAGTATATATACGGTTTGTTCAACAAAATTAATTTCTCTAAAAATTATTGACTAAATTTTAACACGTAAGTTATCTCGTATTTGGTATAGTTAATTTTAAATTTAGGGTTAATATAAATTAAAAAAATATTTTGAAAAACCTAATTATATAAAAAATTCATAATTAAATCAAGCAAAACTTAAATATATATTAAAAATAAAAATATTAATATATATATATAAATATATATATATATTTAATTTAAAAGAAAATACTTAGAAATTTAACCCATCTCGAGTTAATAAACTATATCGATCACTATAGAAATAAAAAATAATTTTACTTAAATTTAATTTTTATTAAGTAGCCATGTAAGATTGTTGGATTGAGTTCTGAGACACAGCCAAATATGGTTTGATTTTGGAACTTCAGAATTAGAGAAAATTTTAACATGGTGCAGGACTTTGTAATCCCTCCAATAACAATATGACATTAGTATTAAATTTTTTTTTTCTCTCCAACTTTTTCTTTCACAAGATCTCTCTAGGAATCCATGAGCACAGCACAATTGGCTATATACAGAAAAATATAACTTATCTCCTTGAACTAAAACAAAATTGGTGCATATATAAATGGTGCACAAAAATAATTATAAAAATTATAATAACTCTGTAATAAATCAAAAATATAAAAATATTATAATTTCCGTCTCAAAATGGTATTCTATTGAGTTTATCGCAGGTAACTATATGCATTTTGCGTGTAATTTATTATTTTATTTTTTAATAAATACGACATCGTTTGACACAACATGCAAAAATCAAATCTCATGTACAAATTAATGGTCGAGTTAAAGAGTCTCGCAAGATTAATTTTAAATCCATATGCATAGCACAATTGGCTTTTTATATATATATATATATATATATATATATATATATATATATATTCTTGCAAACTTGACATTTGTTTCAGTGATCTAATTAAGCTAAACCGAAAGAAGAGCACCAATGCAACGATAATGACGGAGCAAATCAATAAACAAGACATTACATACCCAAATAATCCGCTCAGAAATGACTGAAACATTATCGTCCATGTCATCTTTGCTCTCTTCTTTCTGCCAATCATCAACAACAAACAAGCATATTAATTATTTAGTTTGATCTCTGTTTCTTTTTGGTGTTTAGATGCTATTTTCTTAATTTAAGTGGGGGCGTTTTACTGTTACTGTTACTATTACTATTACTATTACTATAATTACTATTATTATTGCTATTGCTTCTCCAGTTTTCTCAACTAGCGGTGAAAACTGAAAAGACATGCTCTTCAAAGTAGCGTTCTCAAATAATCCTATATATAAATGCACACTCGCAAGTGGGTTCAATAATTCCAACTGCTCAAATAGCAGTACCCATTAACACTTCGAAAGCTTTGGAACATATCAGATAGAAAGGAAAGCAATAATTCTCCATTGAATATAATAATTATCTTTATCAATCTTCAAAATCCTTAGAAATAGTTCATTCTTAATTTAGTTTCTGCCATGTATTAATCTCACATATGAAAGAAATATATTCAGGAGGAAATTGTTACGGATGGCACATTATTTGCGTCTCTTAGCTAGAATCATAATAAAAATATCTTAAAATCATTAAAAAAAAAATATAGCACACATGCATGATCAAATTATATATATGTCAAAGATGATGGAAGAAAATTTAAATAAGGAGTTTTTTTTTTTGGTGAAATAAATAAGGAGCTTTTGCATGTTGACTCTCTCGATATATATATATATATATATATATATATATATATATATATATATATATATATATATATATATATATATATATTATGAGGAGGATATTTTTACTATCAAAATTTTTACTGTCAACTTATTATCTATCTAATCACCATTGGATCAAAGGGAGAGAATGCTAAAAAAAATTTAAAAAAATAAAAAATATTAATCCAATGATGATTAAATAGATAATGAGTTGGTAGTAAATTTTTTTAATAATTACGAGGAAGGATATGAAAGAATGAATGAACCTTTCAACAATAAGAGCAAGTGGAGCTATGAAAGCAGTTGCGAATATAAAGCGGTAGGCAACAACAATCCTCAAGTTCATGCCATCGTTAACGGCAAGCTTGTAGAGGACATTCAACCCAGCAAATGAAATCTGCACCAACACCATTAGCAGCGTTGGCTTCAACCCCTGAACTGCATTGCACATATCCTTCATTGTTAATTAGTATACTCAGTCGTCCACACTAGAGCTTAATTGCCACCTCAACGCCACCACACAATTAAACTGTGTAAAATGGGTTATGATTTCACTAAGATTAAGAAAGTGTGAAATACAAGGGGTTGTTGGTCCTTCAAATGAAAGCAGAGGAGGGAGTATTTATGCACATTTCAGATTCCAAAGGTGAAAGATGAAAGAAAGAGGCAGTGTTTGTTTGTTTCCCACGTCACCCCTATACCTTGGTACTGTCATAAATGCACACGCTTGCAGTTCCTTCTTGACACGTGCGATATGCGTCTTCGTGGGTCAATTTCGGGCATCTTACCCGAACTGTTACTGTGTGCATGAATCTCAGAGAAACTTCAGTACGGCGGCTGTATCCTATTGGGTACTCTTTTTTTCCAATTTTGGAAAAAATCTTTCCATTCTACTCCTTTTCTTTATTTTTATTCCCATACAAGTCCCCAAAAACTTTCTTTTCTTGGACAGATGTATCATACATCGGTTGTGTGGAAGATTTTTCCGAATCTCAGTGATGAATTTTTTAAGTTCTCTTCGGCGCCACCTCTCCATCAACCCTGTTAAGATTTTCCACAAGTTTATATTTATTATATTACATGACTCAATTTTATATCATTAATTTTATAAAAAGACAAGTCAAAAGAAAGAAATAAGTACACTTTTCTAGAAGAAGAAAAATTAAAGAACAGAAAGAGTAATAGGAAAAGGATTGTTATTAGGGGTGTTTGCGAGTGGACTAGGAAAAGTATTGTCATATAATCATTCATTCATTTTTTATTTTTCTTTTCAAATCCGATCTGATCCAATCCAATTTTTTTCGATTTAGATTGGATCAGTTTTCAATTTTTTAAAAATTCTAAAATTTATTTCATGATTATTGTGCAAATAAAATCTTTTGTATATATTGAATTTGTAAAAAAAAATTAGAAATACAAAAGCATTAGTAAACTATAATATAGTTTTTTTTTGTAATGAGATATGAAGCTCTACAAAAATAAAATTTTATTAATCAGACGTGACTAGATTTTTTCTTGGGTTTATTTGGTGGGTGGGTGTTCGGTTTAGAAATTTTTAGGCTATTATTAGGAAAAAAAACCCAAGTAGATAGAGAGAAATTAATATATTGGATCGGTTTGAACTGGGTCGATTTTCATCAACCCATCCAAAAATTGATCCAATCCAATTAAATTTTTCAATTTTTAATCGGTTTTCGATTTTTCGGTTATCGATTATTCGGTTCGGTCACTGCGGTTTGAATCGATTTGGATCTGTTGATGAACACCCGTAATTGTTATAACAGGGTATTATTTTTCTACCCTTTTTCATACGCATGTACTTGTTTGTAAAATAAAGGAAAAATATGTTTTAAAAAAATACTTTTCTCTTGTTTTATTATATGAAAAAAATTGGTGTAATAATACAATAGAAATGGAATAAAAGATAACACACCAAGCACTTGAATTAACGGATAAAGATTATTACAAATTAACCAGTTGTTGAGATTTGCGTATTAAAAACTTGATAGTTTAACAACAACAACAAAAAATTAGCATACCCCTCAAATATGACATCGATCTGGTGATTTTTGAATTTTAAATTTGTAATATTCCATGTAATTCATTGCTCTGGCGATCTTTTCATGTAAGTGTAATTTAATTTTTTGGTGAAACATACAAAATAATATATATATATATATATATATATATATATATATTAAAATCATTTCTGGAACATGAAAAATATATTCCAATAAATAAATGTGTGTTCGAGGAGCTATGTTCTCAAAAGGAACTCTTGTAGTAGTTTCTAACATCATGTCCTTTTTATTTCATTATTTTTTTCGTCAGTGTCCTTCAATATTTGGACAATTTTTAGTGTTTGTTGCTTTCAGCTGAATCTACCCATAGAATATATATAGAAGAAGCAAATGCCATTTTGGATGTTAAGAACATATATTTGGTTGATATCCATAACGACACACTACACCGAAAAGATCGATACTCATAGTTGCAGAAAGGCACACGTTAGTGGGGTCTCAGAATTCCATTAATATAATTACTCAAAAATCAAAAGAGAGACATGACTTATGGAACTAAATATCTTTTGTAGCTCCTGTCGTGCTTCCAATTGGAATGATGTTGATGCCTTGATTGTAGTGTGTGCATGCTTGCAAATGCCACTAAATTAAAGAAGACATTAGTATATTCTAGGACAAAGAACTGAAATCAGAAAGGCTGGTTAATTCTTGGCCATATATTTAATCTTTTATTTAATCAGTGCGCATGGACCTTTGATTCAGTGATTTCATCTGGGCTTTTAACATAAGCAATGCCATTCAAGAAGCAAAGTGCGGCGTATGTTCACAAAGGGTATAATTTCATCTCGTTTAAATTTATCCAAATACTAACATAAATAAATTTGAAAAAAAGTTAAAACTTTTGACTAATAAATTAGCCATTTAAGATAAAGGGAAAAGTTCAGCAATGCCACTGTGATTTACTTCATAATCACTTATGTCCATGTGATTTTTTTTCTTATCACATATGCCCATGTGATTTGTAAAATGATATGTTTTTTATCACATATGCCAATGTGGTTTCTTATTTTTTACAAAACACAAGGGCATGTGATAGAAAAAAAGCATATGGGCATAGATGATTTTGAAGCAAACTACAGGGGTATTGGTGAGCTTTTACCTAAACTAAAATATAACGGTTTGCTTTTTATAGAGTCAATATAGATAAAAGCCCAAAACGATGTCATTTTGAGACGAAAATTAAGGTATTTTTGTAATAATAATTTATTTGAAGGTTATAATAGTTTATTTTATGGGTTTGCTTTTTCTGCAGTTACTGCAGATAAATAATCTGCAATAAGCTCAATACTACGCCAGTTTAGGGCAAAAATATGGTTTTTTGTAATTTTAATTTGCTTCCAATTATAATATTTTTATTTTTCAACTCTAAATGACGTCGTTGTGGGAACTAATGTAAATAATTTATCTATATTACTGTAGAAATATTAAAGCCAAAATATAATTGCTTATTTGTATTTGTGAACAACTTGTTCTTTGTGCATGAAATTATTTATTATTCAATCTTTACTTGTTCAAAATTTGTTTAAAGTTCAAAATTTGTTAGGATTTGATGTTTGTCTTTTAAAAGACATAGAATTATATCTTTCTAGGTGAGAGAAAGAGATATATAATAAAAATCACATGGGAAAAAGTAAATAATTTTTTTTAATTTAAATTTTATATAAAAAATTAAATTTTAATTGAAATAATCATCCTTTAAAAGCACATATATTCTTTTCCCCATTTAAAAACAGATTATTGTTATAAAAAAAACAGATTACGATGAAGATCTTATGATCACCAGCTTGTTGGGACATCGCACATGGACAAATTAAGTGTTGGTATTATGATTTAAAACAAACTCTCCACCACGTGATTGCTTTAGTAAATTAGATATTACTGGGTCAAAATAACATAATCATTTTGCAACTTGAGAATAGTTTTATGGTAATTAATTATTTACAAATTTAACTTTAAATATATTAATTATTTGGGGAAGATACGTGTATAAACTTTTTTACAAATTACACTAAGGTGGTCATACACACTCTTAAATGAAGTATGACCGGTCATATTTAGTGTAGTTTGTAACAGTTTGTGAACAAAAAATTTGTAAATATAACATTCCCCTAGTTATTTTATGATGTCTAAATTTTTATTTTGGGGAAATATTATATTTACAAATTTTTTGTTTACGAATTCCTACAAACTACACTATATTTAATACACTGTTGCGTAGAATATTATCGGTCAGACAATTTGTAAGTTTTTTTTTTTAAAAAAATTTGTCGATATAACACTGCTCTTCACTTCATATAAGTTTAGACTAAGATAAATCAAACTTAAATATATTACAAAAAAAAATATCAAACTTAAATAGAGACTAAACTCAAATAAAGTTAAACAAATAGAAAAAAAAGAAAGTTAAACAAATGAACGCAAACATCAAATTCTTGTTTAAACTATATTTATTACCCTTAAAAAAAGAGGTAGCTAGACATATAATATATTTCTTAATCTGGTATTTGATTATTCTTTTCTTTTCTTTTGGTAAAAGGTATTTGATTATTCAATTAGCTATTTGAGGTCACTCTAAACCATCATTTTGTTGATAATCTGTCCGTGTGAATATTTCCATCGTCAATATTTGTTTTCTTACCTTGTTAGACCATTGGTTTTCAAATCATTTTTTAGTCCATAAATATTTCGAATCACTATATCCTAGAAATAATATAGCCAAACATAAAAATCATAGTAACAATTCCAATGACTGTAATGCAATCTCGCATTCTCATTTCATTTAACGAGTTAATTTAAATATATTAATGATTAGATAATATGTTAAATTTATTAAATAATGAATCAACCATAGTTATTAGTTATTCACAAGCCCAGCGATACGTATAATAGGATGTATCGATAAGGAATTTGTATCAGACGATACGATACTATATCATGTATAGTATGATACGAGAAATAAAAGGAAAAGTGTTTATCATTTTAAATGATATAAAGCTATGTCATTTTAAGAGAGATAGACACAAAATAATAATTTTTATTAAAAAATTTAAATTAAGAAAAATCACCCACTTTCTCTTCCACGATTTTTATTTTTTGTGTCTATCTCTCTCTTAAAATGACATAACTCATGTCATTTAAAATGACAAACATCAAATCCAAAATCAAATCAACATTTATAATTTTCAATTAAAAAGTAAAAATTTGATTTTTGATTCATACCAAAAAATCAATATGAAAAATATGTATCAATAAAGGAAATAATTAAATAAATATATTAATATATATTTTTAAATTATCTCATATTATATTTATAAGGTTATACTTACTACCTCTTACTATTAAATCTTAACCGTTGATTCTGCTAATATAACAGTTATAATTTATACTTATTAATTAATTATAAATTTCAAATAATTATAACCGTTAAGTTGAGGGAAATTAACGATTAAGATTTGGTAGTAAGAAGTAGTAAGAAAAAAAAAGTAAATAAGTATAACATTTCGCTATATTCATTTATCTTACCATTTGATATGATTCACAATACCAAAAAATTGGCCAAACAATACATACACATATATATACATGAGAAAAGCATTTAAATGACATAAAAATATGTCATTTTAAGGGAGAGATAGATATAAAATAATATTTTTTATTTAAAATTTAAATTAAAAAAAACACTCACTTTCTCCCCTATGAGTTCTATTCTTTTTGTCTATCTCTCCTAAAATGAGATAACTTATATCCTTTAAAAGGACAAACATCAAACCTTTTATACATATACGAGTTCGCTTTTTCTACATTTACTGCAGATAAGTTATATGCAATAACTCAATACGACGTTATTTTGGGGTGGAAATCATGATATTTTTGTAATTTTAATTTATTTCAGGGTTATAATAATGTTCATATTTATAATTTTTTAAGATTTCAATACCAAAACGACTTCATTTTGGAAATAAATGCAGATAACTTATCTGCATTAACTGCAGAAATATCTTTTCATATATATATATGGATAAAGGATTTCTCTAGTTAATGGAGATAAGTTATCTTCAGTGAGCCCGAAATGACGTCATTTTGGGGCGGAAATCAAGGTATTTTTGTAATTATAATATATTATAGGGTTATATTAGTCTTTATCATTATAATTTTTTAATCTTATAATCCCAAAATGATGTCGTTTTGAGCTCACTGGAGATAACTTTATCTCCGGTGATTGGAGAAATACTTTTCCCTATATATATATATATATATATATATATATATATATATATATATATATATATATATATATATATATATAATTCATTTTTCCTACAGTTAATGTAAATAATGAAGGGTGTTATTGTAATTTTATTTATTTTTATATTATCTACAGTGAGCCCAAAACGACGTCGTTTTGAGGCTGAAATCAAGGTATTTTTGTAATTATAATTTATTTCAGGGTTATAATAGTGTTTTTCATTATAATTTTTTAATTTTTAACCCAAAACGCGTCGTTTTAGGAGCAAATGTAGATAACTTATCTACATTCACTTTAGAATTTTTTAATTATAATACATTACAGGATTATATTAGTCTTTATCATTATAATTTTTTAATCTTATAATCCCAAAACGACGTCGTTTTGAGCTCACGGGAGAAAACTTTATCTCTGGTGAATGGAGAAATATTTTTCCCTATATATTTGGGCTCGCTTTTTCTATAGTCAATGTAGATAACTTATCTACAGTGAACCCAAAATGACGTCATTTTGGAGTAGAAATCAAGATATTTTTGTAATTATAATTTATTTCAGGGTTATAATAGTCTTTTTCATTATAATTTTTTAATTAGACGACGTCGTTTTGGGAGTAAATGTAGATAACTTATCTACATTCACTTTAGAAACATTAAAGCTATATTTTGATTAAAGCTATATTTTAATGTTTCTAAAGTGAATGTAGATAAGTTATCTACAGTTGCTCCCAAAACGACGTCGTTTTGGGTTGAAAAATTAAAAAATTATGATGAAAAAGACTATTATAACCCTGAAATAAATTATAATTACAAAAATACATTGATTTCCGCCTCAAAACGACGTCCTATTGGGCTCACTGTAGATAAGTTATCTACATTTACCGTAGAAAAAGCGAACTATATATATATAGGGAAAAACATATTTCCGGCAACTTGTGATAAGTTTATCTCCGGCCACCCCAAAACTACGTCGTTTTATTTATTTATTTCCTTATATTAATTGATTCACCTTTGAATGATTATGATTTCCTTTTTCTCTCTCTTCCTTCGTTACCATTGATTCATCTTTGTATAATTATGATTTAGTAGCCGGAGTTATCTCAATCAACTTGAGAAATGATAAGCGCATATATATATGGGGTTTCATTTTCTCATGCAACATGAAAGGAGCTTTTCTCCTACACATAAAGTCAAGTAGGCCCACTAGTTTAAATAAAAAAGAAAAAATGAAAGAAAATATTAACACGGAAATCGAGCTCTCACTAACATATGACTATTCCTACAACTTGAGGTTTATTTATCCATATATATATATATGGATTTTATAATTCTCATTTAACATGAGAATTGCAATTTTCCTACACACCCTTCGATTTTTCATAGTCTTACATATAATTTTTTTCAACACATGATCCCACATGCTTTTTATCTCTACAACATAAGATTTCAATATTCTCCTATATATACATATATATATATATTTTTCAAGAAATGGTCTTACGCTCAATCTTAATCATTGATCCACTTGTATCCAATGGCTCACAATACTAAAAAATCAGAGCCCTTAGATTTAAGTAGGACATGGTCAAAATTGAGAGTGTAACTTACATCGGTGATTTCTATATATATATATATATAATTTTTCCTGAAGAAATAAACACAATTAGACAGTACACAAAAATTAAAATTGAAGAAAACTCCAAGAACAAATGAACAACATTTACCCAAATAATCAAATTCTTTAATAAATTGAATGAATTTTCATTAAGCACAAAATGGAAAAGAAACACAATACTAAACTTAAAGCATCACAATTAACAACCCTCATTGATTTTTTAAAGAAACAAGGTTTGCAGGTTCTTAGTTCTCAGCCTTAGCTGCTGGTTTCTCTTGTTGTTTGGTTTCAGGCTTTGCCTCCACGGTTTCAACCTTGGCCTTCTCTGTCTTGGCTTCAACCTTGGCCTCCTCTGTCTTGGCTTCAACCTTGGCCTTGGCTTCAACCTTGGCCTCCTCTGTCTTGGCTTCAACCTTGGCCTCCTTTGTCTTGGTTTCAACCTTGGCCTTCTCTGTCTTGGCTTCAACCTTGGCCTCCTCTGTCTTGGATTCAACCTTGGCCTCCTCTGTCTTGGATTCAACCTTGGCCTCCTCTGTCTTGGCTTCAACCTTGGCCTCCTCTGTCTTGGCCTCAACCTTGGCCTCCTCTGTCTTGGCCTCAACCTTCTCTGCTTCCTTCTGTCAATGCATTTATATATAAATCGTCATGAGTATATATACGAGAGTGATGATATTCTAACTACAAAAAATTCTTACTACTAACCTACCCCCATCACATCACCATTGGATCAAATAGAGAGAATGTTAAAAAAATTTGGAAGAGAGAGAAAATGTTAGTTTAATGGTGATTAGATAGGTAATAAATTGATAGTAAAAAATTTTGGTAGTGAGAATATTCCTACTCTATATATGATGCTTTAAAATGATCAAATTACAAATATAAGGTTCTGTTATATAATGATGGGTTTTATAATTCTCATTCAACATGAGAATTATAATTTTTCTACACATCCTTCGATTTCCGTGCTGACATGGGTCCTACATATAATTTTTTCTAACACACGGGTCCCACATGCTTTTTATCTCTACAACATAAGATTTCAATTTTCCTCGAATTATAAAACCCTATAATGATAGCTAAAATGAAGAAAATAATGCTAATGAATCATTTTATTTGAAGCAAAAAAAAAAAAAGAGTAATACCTCATTGAACAAGGTGCTTAGAGATTTTTCATCAGAGGCAACGGGGGTCTCCTCTGTCTTGGTCACAGCATTTTCCTCAACCTTGTTCTCTTGTTGTTCAACCTTAACCTCCTCAGTGACAGGCTCAGGCAATGGGGCATCACCTTCGTTGGTCTTGGGGTTGCTAGCACAGTTTCCCATTTTTTATGATTAAAGTGGGAGAACGATCAAGTTCCTTTTTTTCTTTTCTTTTTTTCTTGATTGTTCTCCCTCTTGAGTTAATTAGAGCGAGCAAAGATGCAATGAAATGATTGTGCCTAGTTACATTTTTATAAGGGTCGTTTGTTTTTTTTTTTTTTGGGTTGTGGAATTCCGTGTGGCCTGGAAAATTTTGAGGATGCTAGCGGTCACCATTAGTTTAATTCCTTTCTTATATTTAGAAAATGCCATTCAAATTTTCTTTTTTCAGTCAAACTAATTTCAAGTTAGGATCTAACAGATGTGGGATTGGCAATCACAGGCTGTGCTGTAATCAAAAATCAACCAATATTTTGGTTTGAGGACATAAATAGAAATAAAACCTGTCATTTTTATATATCGAAGATTCTATGTTCCGCATTCATTGTTTGAGGACATAAATAGAAATAAAACCTGTCATTTTATATATCGAAGATTCTATGTTCTGCATTCATTCTGTCAACTACTATTTATATTTGTAAGTACGAGCTGTAAATCATAGTGTATATTATTTTTTGTTTTCTTTCCAAAATTTCAATGACGGGAAATACACATTCAACTGACGCAAGATCCCTACAATGACTTTTCATTTTGAATAAGGGTGAATTTCATATTTGTAAAATGTGGGAAATAGTGAGAAATAAATCTTTTTTTTCATATATTCCATTTTTTCAGAATACAAGAAAGTCCAAATGCAAATGAGAAAATAAAAATAAAATAATTGATAAAATATCAAAATTGATTTTAATTGACAAAATATCAACTCTAATACATAATATTAAGGGATTTGATATCTCCTACTAAATATAATGATTTTTCTATAAATAAGTTTGTACGAAAGGTCATTTATCACAAATAAAGTAATGTGAAGCAGTAAAAGAAATAACGGCAAGAATTGCGAGAAAATATTATTTCTTTTTTCTGAATTTATTAACCAAAAATAATTAGATAATAATAGGGTTCTTCAGGTTTTAAATAGGCAAAAAAAAAAATCAAAAGCAATATAATTATGTGCAATCATAAGAGATAACACATAATATAAAAATAACAAAAAAGGTAAATAACTATATTAAGGTCCAATCAAAGGAAATTACGCATAATCAACGCACATTCAAACATAATCTAAAAATAACAAAAAAAAAGCTTTACAAAAAATAAATAAATAAATAAATAACTAATAATTATTGAAAAACCCGATCTAAATTATAGAAAAGTTCAATTTAAGTTAATCAGCTCAGATGCATCATAAGGTCTTAAAATCCCTTCTATTTCTAAAATTTCTAGAGTAACAGTGCACTATGAAATTACATAAAAGAAAGAAAAATTAAATCATTTGATCAAAGTATTTATTAAGTGAATTTAAAATTAAATCTGGCTCGGACTGATCGGGTTTTGGTGATCCAGTGTCCTCATTGATTCGAGCTGGATATTGAATCCATCATGTAGTTGAACTGGTATCAATTTGGTGAATTAGTACCAAATCTAGGTTCAACCGGTTTTACGTTTAAATATATATACATTTTAGAAACAATAGGGTTCGAACTTAAATCCCCTTATTTGAGAGGAGTATCTGAAAACACATGTCAAATGTGTGATGGCTAAGTTGCACATTAAAAAAATTAATGGAAAACAAAGTCGTATTGATGAAACAATAACAGAAAAAGTTGTTTAATTTTAACACATTACCGTATCATTATGCTATTAAATATATTTTGCTCTTATTTTTTCTTTTTGTATCATCCGTTTATTCTTTTATGAGAAAGGTTATATTACAACCTTTTTCTTTTACAACCTCTTACAATCATATCTTATCACCGTTGATTTTCACCAATCAACGGTTATAATTTTTGTAAATTAAACTCATTAATTAATTATTAATTCAGAATAAATGATAACCGTTGATTGACGGAAATCAACGGTGATAAGATAGGATTGTAAGAGGTTGTAAAAGAAAAAAGGTTGTAACTATAACCTTTCCCTTCTTTTATTATAGAAAGGATAAAATATGTAGATCAGTTAAATTTTTAACAGTATTAAAATAAATTTGGATAGAAAAAATTATAGGGGATAAGTGATATATATATATATATATATATATATATATATATATATATATATATATATATATATATATATACGAAAAAAATATTTCTATAGCCACTTTAGATAAATTTATCTGCAGCTACTCTTTATAATTATGTACTACTGATAGTAAATAGTTATGATATTAAAGTTATTTTTTTCTCTATATGTCAACGGTTCTGAAAAGTGACTGAGGAGAGAAAAAAAAATTAATGTCATAATTATGTACTACATTTATTACATAGTTTTAAAGCATATATGTAGATAAAATATTAAATTCAAAGATAAAAATGGGCCTAACGGTATTAATATAAGGTGCACACAACAGTTAGTCATGAACACAAACTAACCTAAAACAAATTGAAAATTAAGTAGGCTGGCCTTGACTTTTGTTGATTATTCCATACTGATTCTGTTTACATAAATAATCATAATAGAACATCATATATATTTTATGCATTATTGAACATACTATATATTTTCATCAATTCATGGAATCAACTAACTCTACAATATTTGGTCACCCCAAGCAGATGCCCCAAGTCAAAGGTTTTTAATTCATAACCTTTGATGATAGATTAAATCAATTTTTTAGAGAAATATGAATATAAATTTTTATTTTTTTTTATCTTAGAGAAAATTCGTTACATATAAATAATACTTAGCTGTGTATTTCCAGTAAAAGCTTGTTGTAATGTGCAATCATCATAACGTTTACAAAGTATGTATATATACATACGCACTATATATAAACATCATGCCCTTATTTTACTAATTTGCTAATTTATAATTCGCTTATCAAAGCTAAGCTACATTTGTTTTGGAATTAACATGAATGAATAATCTTTTCATTACTGCATTATGAAAATATTACAAGAGCAAACTCATATATATATGAGTTATAAAGGTTATAAGATAGAAATGAAAAAGGGCGCGAAGAAATGGTTAACACAATAACTAACTATGGAAAAACGGAAAAGTAACTGTGAGAAACAGAAATCAGTTCAGAAGTCGGTTTCTGTTTCTCTCATGATTAGTTGCTGCAATGCTTCTATCATCCACGTCAGCTGTTGTTGGGCCCATAGGAAAAGCAGGGCTAAGTTTATTGGGCCGTTGTGATAAGCTGGGCTGCATATCCGGTGATACCCCCCCACAAGATGGCCGTAGCACATCAATAAGGCCCATCTTGGAGATAAACGAAGAAAACAGGGGAGAAGACAGAGGCTTCGTGAAGACGTCGGCAAGCTGATCGGAGGACTTCACCGGAAGAAGACGAAGCAAACCAGAAACAATCTTCTCACGAGTAACATGGCAGTCGATTTCGATGTGCTTTGAGCGTTCGTGAAAGGTGGGGTTATGTGCCAAATAAATGGCCGAGCGATTGTCGCAATAAACTGATGCAGGTGTCAGCCATGGTAGTTGCAAATCCTGGAAAAGATACTGAAGCCATTGAAGCTCACAGGAAAGACTAGCTAGAGCACGGTACTCAGCTTCAGATGAAGAACGAGATACAGTAGATTGCTTTTTGGACTTCCAGGAAACCAGGGACGTACCAATGAACACACATTGACCAGAGATGGATTTTCTGGTATCTGGGCAACATGCCCAATCAACATCATCAAAAGCACGAACTTGAAGGGAGGTGTTTGCAGAGAAAAATAAACCAGTGGATGGGCAGCCTTTGAGATACTTAAGAACTCGAAGTGCAGCAGTCATGTGAACGTCAGATGGATGAGATACAAACTGAGATAATTGTTGAACCGCAAAGCATATGTCAGGGCGAGTAGTAGTCAAATAAAGAAGACGACCAACCAATCGTCTATAAGGAGCTGGATCCTGCAGCAAAGTTCCTTGCGTGCGAGACAACTTGGACAAAGCATCAGCTGGAGTGGATACAGGCTTGGCTCCAAGCAAACCAGCATCAGAAATCAATTCGAGTGCGTATTTCCGCTGATTCAAAATGATGCCCGATTTGGACCGTGCGACCTCAAGGCCTAAAAAATAACGAAGATGACCAAGGTCTTTAATTTTGAAAGAATCATCAAGGAATGATTTGACATGGTTGATTTCTGTGATACAATTTCCAGAGAGTATAATATCGTCAACATACACTAGGAGAACTGTGAAGGCGGAAGCAGTCTTTTTGACAAACATAGAGTGATCAGCAGTGGTTTGAAGGTAGCCCAAGGTCAGCAAGGCAGAGGACAACTTTGCATACCACTGTCGGCTGGCTTGTTTTAATCCATAGAGGGATTTTTGCAACTTACAAACAACATTGGACTGTGGAACAGAAAGTCCAGGTGGTAAGTGCATATATACTTCTTCATGAAGGTCTCCATGAAGGAAGGCATTGTTCACATCTAGTTGAACAAGATGCCATCCCTTGATAGCAGCCACTGCAAGGAGTGTTCGAACGGATGTAAGTTTAGCTACCGGGGAAAAAGTATCAAAATAGTCAACCCCTTCTTGTTGAGTAAAGCCTTTAGCAACTAAACGTGCCTTATAACGTTCAATAGTTCCATCAAAATGGAATTTGATCTTGTAAACCCATTTGCATCCAATGGGCTGTTTATTAGGAGGAAGAGGCACTAGAGTCCAAGTCTGATTTTGAGCCAGGGCTGTGAGTTCATTTTGCGTGGCTTGCTGCCATTCAGTGTGCTTGACAGCTTGAGAATATGTGTGTGGTTCTGTGTGTGTGCATGAATTTAGACAAAAATGGTGATATGAAGGACAACAATTATCATAAGACAAAACATGAGATAAAGGATAGCAGGAAGTACCTGAAGATGATGGATATGGCTGATTAACAGAAAGACCACAGTGATAGTCCTTAAGGTAACTTGGAGGAGCTTTCAATCGAGAGGATCTTCGAATAGTGGGAGAATTTATTTCAAGAAGTGTGTTATTAGTGTCCAAGGTGTCATTAATAGGTACTTCTGTTGGTAAAGTAAATGGCAAGACAGAAGATGGAAGTGGTGAATTGGATAGTAAGGGTGAATTGGGTGACGATTCAGGAATAGAAGGTTGAAGTGAGGATGGTGTGGTAGTGTGGATTGAAGGGTGAGGAACAGGTTGGGACAAATCAAAAAGATCTGGTGGTAAAGGTAAGGAAGACTCAGTAGAGTGAGTATCATGAGGATGAGGGGTAGTTGTTGCAAAGGGAAATACATTCTCATAAAAGAACACATGTCGTGATACAACGAATTCATGAGATTGTAAGTCATATAGTAAATACCCTTTGGTACCTACTTTGTATCCCAGAAAGACAGTTTTTCGTGCCCGAGGAGAAAATTTTGTGCGATGTGAAGACAATGTGGAAGCATAGCTTAAACACCCAAAAACACGTAAATGAGTCAACACTGGGGGCTCACCATACAACAGTTCATAGGGAGTTTTATTCCCAAGACTTGAGCAACAGACACGGTTAATTAGATGAATGCTATGAGTAACTGCATAAGACCAGAGTTTAAGTGGTACTGAGCTGAGTACCAGAGCTCTGTTTAGAGCTTTGATACCATAACATGAATGAATAATCTTTTCATTACTGCATTATGAAAATATTACAAGAGCAAACTCATATATATATGAGTTATAAAGGTTATAAGATAGAAATGAAAAAGGGCGCGAAGAAATGGTTAACACAATAACTAACTATGGAAAAACGGAAAAGTAACTGTGAGAAACAGAAATCAGTTCAGAAGTCGGTTTCTGTTTCTCTCATGATTAGTTGCTGCAATGCTTCTATCATCCACGTCAGCTGTTGTTGGGCCCATAGGAAAAGCAGGGCTAAGTTTATTGGGCCGTTGTGATAAGCTGGGCTGCATATCCGGTGATAGGAATAGAAAGAACCTCTCCTTATACTAATTATTTTTCCTAATCCAATACCAAAAAGAGAGAGAAACAGAGAGTTAACACTAGCCCACAGTTAAATTAGTTTCGTTTTACACTCGACCCAAATTCATTTTTTTTGGACTACACTCTCCCATTCAAAATTTGAAAAGGTAAACTCACCAACACAAATCACGAAAGGTCATATCAGGTCAATGCATGGATCACTTCTACCAAGCTAGATTTCATGTTTTTATTTACTTTGGAAAAATTATTATTTGCTGTCTTGAACTTCTTTAGCCATAACTGAGAAAGTTAAATAATTTGTTTGTAAAAAATAATTTCACTTAAAAGCTTAAGTTATTAGGTAATTAAGTTACATTAATAATTTTATATTATATTTTTCTAACATGATTCATTTTATAAAAGTTCATTGGACTTGAAGGTGAATAATGAATCTTTTCACCCAAAAATTTAAAATGTTAGGTGATAAAAAAGAGTTATATTTAAGCCTAAATTTTTTACAAATTCTTACAACCAAAGTTTAACCGTTGATTTTTGTCAATCTAACAATTATAATTTATTGAGTCACACTTATTAATTAATTATTAATTTCCAATAAATTATAACCATTAGATTGACGGAAATCAACGATTAAGATTTGATTATAAGAATTTGTAAACAATTTAGATTGTAAATATAATAACTCTTCCCTAGATAATATTATATTAATAATTTTATATTACACGAGACTTTTCAGCATGCTTTGTCCTCACTCGCACACTTCCTGGGAAAACTTCCCAGGAGGTCACTCATCCCTGAATTGCTCCAAGTCAAGCACGCTTAACTGTGGAGTTCTTCCGTTCCGGGCTACCGAAAAGTAGATGCATCTTGTTAGTATAGGTAGTACCAATTAATTCTTATAAGCCATTCCCAATTGTACTGTCCCATACCAGCACAGTCTCTGGAATCCCTCTCTTTCTGGTTGTTATTCGATTCATTCATGTACCCCCGTCGTTGGAAGCCTGCCAGGAGCCGCTCCTTGTCCGTGCCCTTGCGCACCGGCGATCACTCCCCGCCCTCGTCAGCGCCCGAGATGTTACACTTTGTATCAATATTCACAAATTTTGATAAAGTTCAACCTATTTAATGTTTATGAAAATAAAATAAACACAATTTTTTTATAACAAAATTATAATATGAGAAAAATCATTTCATGTACAAGATTAGCTACGATGAAAAATAAATCAATATATTATCAATTGACATTAAAATAAGATTTCATATATGATGTATTATTACGATATAATTTTTTACATTATTATGTAAGAATGTTGGGAAGAGTTTCTACTTTTTACTGCCTAAGTTTTTTTTTATACTACACTCACATAAAAGTAAATGGTCCCATGATATCTCACTTATACTCACATAAAAGTGAATTGTCTTATTATAGGCCCGTTTGGATAAAAAAAAAAATTAGCCAAAAGTTGTTTTTTTTCTTTAAAAGAATGAACTTCTACTATAAAGTTCATTTGGATGTCTAAAAGAAGAAGTCACAAAAAAGCCAAAAATCTGTTTTTTTCTTAGAAGCTAAAAAATTTAGCTTATAAAAAAAGTAAAAGTCAAAAACTAAATATTTTTTTTCAAAATCTAAATAACTTTAACTTTTATAAAAAACACTTCTAAAATAAACAAGGCATAAAAAATACTTTTTTTTTTCTATCTCTTCTTATTACAACGAGGTTCATTCACTTTTATGTGAGTGTAATTTCTATAACAAAATCAAAAATACTTTTCCGAGAATGTAAAATATTTTGACCTTTTAATAATGATTGTGAAAGTGAAACTTCTATTATGACTTAATAACAATGATTGTATGAAAGTATTAAAAAACTACACTAACAATGCATCAAAAACAAATCCTTGAATATACCTTTTAAGACTTGTTTATTACAAATTTAATCGTAGAAAAACCATTAAACTATGAATGTAATATTTTTCTTACACATTATTTTCTATTTTTTAATATGGAATTTGCGATATCAGGTAAGATCGGTTCAGGATATCCTTTTCTTGAGATAGAAAGGGATGTTTCACAAAATGTACTTCTAAGTAATTGTTTTATTGATCCTATGGCTATCTATATGAAGAAGAAATCATTTAATAGGGGGATTCTTATTTGTACAAGTGGTACTTTAAACTTGGACCATTCAATGATGTAAAATATCATAATAGAATAAACGAAACAATTAATAAAATTAAAAGATATCCTCTAATTTCCTATTTAATTGTATTGAGATAAATTAAAATATTACAAACTAATTTAATTTAATTTTATAAAATTAAAAGATATTCTCGAATTCCCTATTTAAAAAAACATTAACTCAAGTGAGACCAAATGCGTTGTAAAGTTATTGAATCCTGAAATACACTCAAGTTTACTATCTCTTCTGTGAAGGAAGGTCAGCCTTTTTTGTAACTAAAAAAAAAACAAAAAAAATATTGATCAAGTTTGGTACTGTCAAGAGCCCAACAAAAACCCCCAGTGGTTACTACTACCAGTTACTAGTGCAAATTCGCAAAGGCCCACCTTAAAACTAGTCTTTTAATTTTTAAAGTTATCAACGAATAATACTAGTGAGAAATTCGCACTCGTCTATTAATTATTGGATTTATCTTAAAAAATCTGTAACTTCTATTTACAGTAATTTGTAGCCGAGACATAAAATGGATGCATAAAGAAAAATAAAATTTGCATACATAAAGAAAAAAAACTTCAAGTTCGTAGAAAAACACAGCTATAATAAACGTCCTAATACTCCGATGGACGCTCAAAGCGTGCTAAAATATCTTGCATTTAATTTGAAGGCTGTTATCAAAAAATTGTAAAAGTAAATTTGAACCACACACATCATTATTGTCTGTTTATAGTGAAATCAAAAGTTAATGAGGAATTTAACGATACTAACTTAAAACTTAGAGGGAAATACTGAGAATATTCTAATAAGAATATGATTGGACGATTTATAATGCATTGCTATGTCACTAATGGATTTCCAACTGTTTTGCACACTGAATGATTTTCTACGTCAAGGATTCAAATTAAGGACAATGATCCTTTTCATTCTTTTATTCTCTCTTAAGTAACTTATTCAAAGAAATACCCAGTTCTCCTACCCAATTGGCTGACAAGAGCCCAAGAGTTGATGTCTCTTAAACACACGAAACACAAACTGAGATTCAAAGACGATATTCATGCACCATTTGCTTTGGGTGCGGCATAAAGCTCTTTCATTTGCTCAATTTCATCGTAGCTGCCAAGGAATACTGGTGATCGTTCATGTATTTTCTTTGGAACCAAGTCAAGTGCCTGCAATTAGCAAATGTATCCATAAAAAACAACACATATACATGAAAATTTAAAAACTCATAAGACTTGATGATGTAATATGTTACTTAAACCGACCACTTCAAATATTATATTGATGATGCAATATCAAAAAATATCAAATCTGGTTCATTTTCATTTAAACTTTGATCCATGTGTCAAATTCAAGAAGCAGAAATGCATGCAATGCAATGCCACCACTTTTTAAGACATAAGTCAAATAATGTAACACATTATTGCATTGCAGCTGTAGAGTATTTGTAATAATAAACTTAAAAGAGCAAAGAAAAAAGAGAGCCATACCCGTTGTTTTCCTGTGAAAGCCTGACCTCCTGCTTGCTCCATCAAAAACGACATTGGAAACACTTCGTAGAGAAGCCTGATTTCAGAGTGAAATTCCCATAATTAAGCCACGTCTTTCCGTGAAGGATATATAACCCAAATAAATAGAGGTAGGAATGTTTAAGGTTCTCTTCCTCCTCTTTCAATTGGGGATCCTAATATGTAACTCAGAAAACAAGTCTATATTTGGCTTATTGCATGTGTAATGGTGTTAGAGAGAGTTGGTATTCCTAGATTCTAATTCAACCAAAAAGCTTAAGTTGTTGGGTGAGGCTATATTAATGATTTTATATATCTCAACACGCCCCTCACACGAGAGCCTACTTGAAAGAAAATGGGGGCGGTGAGGATCGAACCCGATACACCACGGCTCTGATACCATGTAAAAATCAATTCAACCCAAAAATTTAAGCTATTGGATGAGGTTACATTAATAATTTTATATATCTCAACAATTACACACAAAATAGTGAATACAACATACCGTAGCTTTCCATTTGGGCTTTTCATATCAGCAGGGTACATGAAGATACCACCATAAAGCAATGTTCGATGGACATCGGCAACCATACTGCATTACTCATCTGTGTTAGGAGAAAAAATGAAGGTATTTGAAGGAAAGCCAAGAACTACACGAAGTTCAGAATCAAATACCTTCCAATGTACCTAAGAGACTTTGGTGGTGAACCATCTTGAGGAAACTTGCAATTTTGTACATATCTGCAAAACAAAGAATGTCGAGAACTTTGTCATTTATGAAAGGATTCAGAGAATCAGTTTTCAAATACTAGGTAAGAGAAAATCCCCAAGACTTACTTTGTGGTTGGTTCATCCCAGTTTTTGGCATTTCCCTCATTCACCGAATAAATCTTTCCTTTCTTTGGTATCTGTGCAATGAAAACATAGTAATTAAAGCTGAAAGCTCGCTTTTATAGTCTAATAAGCAATATAAGCAGAGCAAAATGAGGGTAAAAGACGCTAGAAATCTAGAGTCACATACACACATCTTGATGCTACTATGCCTCGTTACAAATTTAGAGCAAATAGAATTTAGAATTTCCCTTGTAAAGTTCAAATTACTTTATGTGCCAATTTTACTGCCACATATGTATGTACCTTGATGTTTGGATGTGTCAATATGAACTCCCCAAGGGAAGGATCTAGTGTAAAACCATTCACTCCATTTCCTGTGCTAAGCACAAACTGCAATTCCAGAGTTTGTTCAATCAGCATCAGATAGATATTCATGACAAGAAAAATAGATCACTTCCATTTTAAAAACAAAACAAAGCGGCATCACCTTGAAATTTGTTGTGAAAACTGAAAAGGAAATATGAAATTGTTACAATAACCAATATTTAAGGCACGTTGCTTTTGTTTTACCGTGCAAGAGCTTCCATACATGCAGTAACCAGCCGCTACCATTTTGTTCCCAGGTTGCAATGCAGCTTCAAGAGTAACATTAGCTTCATCCTTCACCGTGTAAATACCAAAGATCTATATGTAACAGGGAAAATGCAATCTATTATTACAATTTCTGTTTTGAAGTTTTCGAAATACAGCAATTAATGTTTGGGATAAAAATTTCGTACAGTTCCAATAGAAACACCACAGTCAATGTTTGAGGATCCATCCAAAGGATCAAACACAACAATGTATCTGCAAAATCAAAAGTAATTAGTTACTTGGATATGATAATGTAGTTTAATGGCACAATTAAAAGATGGAAAGCTTGGAACTGACTTGCCACGCTTGGATGGCGGCACAAACACAGCCTCTTCATTCTCTTCAGAAACAAGAAGGCACTGACAAGGCAACAAATTGAGTTTTACAAGAATCAGGGAAAAAAAAAATATGCCAAAAAGGATGCCTATTAACGAAACTCATATTCATATCAAGGAAAGGAGAACAAAATTAAACAACTATATGGGAAAATTATTCCATTCCTAAAATCTATGGAACTAGACCATTAAAGCGTGCCATTAAACCAGATTTGAATTGATAACTAAGAGAAATGACAGTGTAGACTTACTGTGCGTTCACTGCTGATTAAGGCCTTCACAAACACTTCATTAGAAAGCACATCCAATTTCTTTTGTTCCTCACCCTGAAAAGAGAACACACAAATCAAATATAACATATAAATTAAATTGAACCACTCTCTATTAAACCCCACTAAGCGGAACAATTCCTATAAGGAGTCTTATCCTTGCATGTTATATTAGCAAAGACCCATATTATTTCTGATTTGGATCATCTCAAAAGGTGAAAGTGACACTACCATGAATAAATTAAGGGAAATATAGCTTTCCTTTTACCGAAGCAACACTATATAAAGTCAGGATATACATGCTGATCTTAGAATTTTTTAAAAAAAAAAAACTTCAGGATCTGACTGATCCTAGTGTAAATGTATTTGCTGTAAAATTTCTTATCTGCGGTGAATCAGACCATAAATTAAAGAATTAAATTGTTTTATAATTCTCATTCAACATGAGAATTCAAGTTTTCCTACACACCCTTCAATTTCCGTACTGGGTCCTACATATTTTCTAATACATGGTCCCACATGTTTTTTATCTCTACAACATGAGATTTGAATTCTCAATCAACAAGAGAAAATCAAACCCCTAAATTAAATGCTATTATTTAGTCTGCAGAATCAAAAACAGAGAACTCACTTGAACATTTGTCTCTCCAGCTAGTCCTAGGAGTTTTGCCAGTCCCGCCTGCCAATAGATCAAAATATTCAACCAATGAAAAAAAAAACAATTCCAAAAATAGCAGATTGTTAAAGAGAAAGAACAATACCTTATTTACAGCAGAGCAAACGAATTTGCAGCCAAGAACAATGTGACTGAGGAGTATGCTGAAATCACCACGTGATTCAGGATACTTTGTCTGCTCGCTCAGAACAAAACGAGTTATGGTCATCAAATCAGTCCTATGAATATCACCTTCGTGATCCATTTTTCTCTCCTCTCTCTCTCCCACTTGTTCTTCTTCTGGGATTACCAGCAAATTCAAGAAAAGAAAAAAAAAGTTTCAAAAAGAATGAATGATGAAGGGTATGGAATGAAATAAGAAGATAAGACTTATTCCAATATTTGGGGAATACAAATTATAGTAAGGTGAAGATGTGATGATGAGAATAAAGGATATTTATATGTTTGTGCGTTTCCTAAGGAACGAGGGGATAGGAATGACACATAGATTCCAACCAAGCTGTGCGTGACGAATTATTCCCATGCAGCGTACAATGGGAAAAAGCTTAACTTTCAAGGCATATGTATTATTATTAATTTAATTGAGAGTATGCTATAGTTCTTATTCATTAAAATTTAAAGGTTAATATACACTTTTTTATATATCTTATAAACAAATTTAATCTCAAAAAAATCATTTGTTAAAAAGAGATTGAATTGAAATAATTTTATGGCTCTCAAATTTGTTAATTTTCTTCTTAGATTAAAAAAAAAAAAAAAGATGAGTGTAAAGCTTTTTTTTCTTTTTTCATTTTTATCTCAGTTTTTATTCCAGCATATTAAACTTTGAAATGAAATGAAATTTTTATTCGTTTCATAATCATAAAAAAAGAAGGGTTTGTTTTTCTCAAAAACAAACCCTTTCTACGGTCACCATAAAAAGATATGCCACTCATTTTTTATTTTTTGTTTTTTTAAATAGGTTAGTCCCACACTTCATGTATCTATGATATGAGATTTAAATTCTCCTACGACATAAGATTTATTTTTTCCCAAAAAAAAATATATTTATCTTTTTAAATGACACAACGTATATCCTTTCACTCACAAAGAGGGGACCCACATCTTTATTTTTTTTGTCAACTCTCTCATTCTTTATCTATCTCTTTCTCTCTCTTGAAATGACATAAATTTACATCCTCTAAAATGACACACGCTTTACTCTAAAAAAAAATATTGTAATTGAAACCGATGAATAAAAAAAATTAAAAATGTACCAAAAAATAAATTAATTAAAATAGGAGTAGGGTGACATGCGGGAGTATTATTTGATCCGAAATAGAGGCTCTGTAAAACCCAAACAGCGCCATTGGCCAACAGTAACACCATCACTACCACAACCTCTCTTCGCGCTCTGCAATGTTCGCCTCATAACATCTCTCTCTTTTTTCCATTTCTCATTTGTCAGATCTATCATTTTTCTTTGATTTCAATGCACAAGCACTCTTTATGACTTCGCTTTTCTAATTTAGGGTTTTGAAATTTCACCACTATTAATACTTGTTGTGTTGTGTCACAAGATTAGTATGCCTGCGTATGAAAAATCTTGCATATCTTGGGAATTTGGTTGGTTTTGATTTTGGTCCTGTATAATTATGGTGTCAATAGCTTCTGCTGAGTTCTTCTGCTCGTGTGTATTGTTGCGTTCCTGTCATGTTTATTGCTTATCATTCATCTTTGAATTTTATTATTAATTTAGGGCTGACGAGGAACCTGTTGATCAGAAGAGATATCTTGAAGAGTCTTGCAAACCAAAATGTGTAAAACCATTACTTGAATATCAGGTGTGCTTTTTTAAAGCGTAAAATTATAAGCTGGGTCATTTAAAGATGAACTTTATTCTTAATTTAAGTGTTCTGTACAAAATTCTTTTATTTGCCGGATTTTAAAATTGATGTTAGATGGGTGCTATAATTGAATTTTACAACTATTTTTGTTGTCCCGTTTGCACCAGTAATAAATTTTATTGGAGAATTCTATAGCGGTTAGTTTATACAAAAAAAAAAAGGATGGTTGGAGCACTGGCAAGAGTCCAGAAATGAAGAGAACTAAGAAATACAATGTAGCAAAGAACATTGTTGAAAATAGCAGCCATGGTGATGCCATCTCATCGATATTGCGGGATTCGAGAAAAACACCACAAGCCATCAATGGTGTTGCCTGTTTTGCATTGCAGCTGCTTTTACTACACCGATTATGGTGGTAAAAGCAGTTTAGGTGTTTTTTTTTAAAAAAAAATTTGAATCAATTTTGTTATTTAAAAGTGATTTGAACGTCTTGAATGACCTTCACAACTTGCTCTGCAAAACCGAACAAACTCCGTGGCCATGTTCACTGTCTCCGGCAATTGTGCAATCTGTTATGGACTTTGTTTTTCTCAAGCAACCTCTTTGGCCATTTGTGCCTTCTCTTTCTTGTTCGCTTTGATTCTTTAATTCTGTTCTCACCGGCCATTATTTCTTCTTTGTTTCCGTCTGAGTCTCTGTGATTCTATTTGTTTCTGTTCACTCTCTTTTTTTGTTTATGTGTTTCTGTTCATTGCCCAAAATTAATCTTAAGGATAAGGAAGAGGAGGAATATATTTTTAATCTATCTTTGTCTTGTTTCATGTCTGTTTGTTGTTACTTGATAGTTTCTACTTTCTAGTGACCCTATGTATGAGGGTTATGATATTATCAAATATTGGAAAATTTACCTGGTTTCTTTGGCAGAGACTATATGATCTTATTATTTGAATGCTTTAGAGCTAATGAATAGGCCAGATAGTGATGAAACTGAATTGTTATGCTGAGCTATAACATGATAGTTCAAGTACTTTTCCTTTATTCTGATATATTTTGCTCTTCTCTTATATTCTATTGTGAATATTGCACTTCTGTATTCTTTAGTGGGGGATTTTGGGGATTCTGCTCCAAGTGAGGAAATTTTATATCAAACTGCTGATTGATGGATTACTAGCATACATATAAGTATTTTTATATACTTTCGGAGAGTTGACTCAAATGGAACTTCATAAGAAGCAAGGCCTCAAAATTACATTTTTGGGGACCGAGGGGTTAGGGTAGAGATCTTAGACTCAGTTCTATGTTATTGTTGAAAAAATGTTTACATTAGTGAAGACTTTATCTTACATCCCCTTCCTTCCTTAGAGTTGAGAGAACTAACTTGCTCATATCATTTGTAAGCACCTTAGATTTTGACTTGTTAGTGGAATAGATACCCTGAGTGATAGTATTAATGAACAGTAAATTTTGGAATAAACAATCAATCTTGGCAAACTTTTGTTCTGCCTTATTTTTTGGTTATTCAAAAGAAATTCTTGTTTGGGCAGAGAAAAGTAACTATGTAAATTGCTACAGGCATGCGTTAAAAGGATACATGATGATGAATCTGGGCAGAAACACTGCACTGGGCAATATTTTGATTATTGGTATTGTGTTGACAAATGTGTAAGTATTTATGTTTTGTTATTAGATAATCATTGAGTCATTTGATTTGCTTCTGCATTCTCTGATAAATCGTAATCCTTTGATGCAGGTTGCACCAAAGCTACTCACCAAACTGAAGTAATTGGGGAGAGTATTCTGGTTTATGATCATTATGCTCTGTTCGATTTTCATTCTCAAATAACTGCTCCTAAACATTTGATTTTGTAACAAACTATATACCCTGTATGGTTATTAGTCTTTACTTTGAAATTTAGAGCCCATGGAGACTGTAGATCATGAATAATAATAAGAACTTTTGCCAAATTGTAACTTTGAGATTTGGAAGGAGTATGGAACCAATACTTTTTAATAAGTTTTAAAATGTGGTTTGGAGCGTGGATTTTTGGATTTCCTGTTCAACCAATACTTTGAGATTTGTTCACTTTTCTTCCATGTATGTCATATTGGCCTGGCACAAGTACAACCAACCCTCTAAAGTAATTTTACCCTCATTACGTTCGGTTAATGTTGAAAACTAACGCTTTTAGTCATATCAAAAGAAAGGCATGTGCATAGTACTGAGCCCCTATTTTCTGTGCATTGCCAATCAATGTTAGTCTGAAAAGAGAGCACCCAGATTGTAAATTGTGACATGGCACAACATGTTTTACGGGTGCAATTTAAACGGTACCATTCTAGAATACCGAAGTCCACCTTGCATAATGACCCACATGAAACCTAATTCCCACGCCAAACAGCCACGCAACAAAACACAAGACATCCATTCTCACAGCACACAACCTCACAGAACTCTACTCTTAAACGACGACATCAACCACAACGCCAAATCAATGTTCCCATATGCTGAACAGCCGAGCTTTAGTCTAACCAAATTCTTGCACCCAAATTGCTACTTTGTTGTACATGTGTCTCAACAAAGGTTACACAAGTCTTTTGAACATTTAGGATATTCATAGGCATGTAATAATTGGTGGAATGAAACATGAAAGAATGAAACGGAATTACCATATTATCGTTGGAAAAAATGTTTCTCCCGTAAGAGATATGGTTATCTTCAGTAACCTCAAAATAACGTTGTTTTGAGATTTATAAAAATTTAGAAGTTTTATTTTCTTACTATATCATGAATTTTACTATAATGCCTTGCATTTTTTTCCCAAACTCCAAAATAATGCCATTTTGGAGTTGTAGAAAATAATTTTATTTCTTATTGCTGGAAGAACGTTAATCCCATCATTATTTAGATATTTTATGATAAAATGAAGTTCAAATTGTTATTCTTTTATTTTGAAAATGAATAGAATAGTAAGGAGATTAGTGAACAATAAATTGGTTCATTCTCATCCTGTCCCATACCCTAAGATTAGCAGAGAAGAAAAATATAGGTATTAAATTAAATGGAATATAATATTATCCCTATTATTCCATTCTATTTTAACAACAGATATTATTCCATTTCATCCTCCTCAATTTTATCCCTTTCCATTAATCCAAACATAATCTTAGTACCAAACAAATGGGATGGTCTGAGATAGTGAGATGCTTGGTGACCTGGCTTGTGTGTATAGGTTCCCTTTATGTGCATTCAGCATTGGGCTATCTTTACGTCTTAAGTCGGTGAGGTTCGTGGGCATTATTTGTTATAGTGTAGGGGATAAGCATTGGGGGTTGTAAAACTTTGATATTTGTCTTAAATAAAATATTTAAAAATACTTTTGCTTCTACTATTCCAACGTCCAAGTGAATGAATGACACATGTTAATGTCTGTGAATGCGGGTATGAAGATAACGTTAAATGGTCCTCGATATGAAGATCACCGACGCATAATTAGTTTATGAAAAATACTAGATATACATATTTCTTTTTATTAAAATAAAAGAATTTGACTCTTGTAAAACGAGGGGTGTACTTTAGGGGGGGAGTGTAAATTATAATTGTTGATTGAAAAATTGATGGTTAATATTAAAAATATATGCACATATATAATAAACTATGGGGTTGCTAAAAATTTACATTTTTTCTTTAAAATTACAACTTAACTTAGTTAAATCTCATTTTTAGTGTTCTGTGGTAGTAATAGAGATGTTCAACTGATGGTTATTACATTTATATGGATTTGTGTGCCCTCTCTCGGACATCTATAGGGAGATACCTTAGAAATTAGAGGATCATTGTGCACTACACCGCACGTTTCCAAAATCAAATGGGTATCATAACAGCATAGCCAAAGAGCGGGATGTATGCACAGTGATATCTAAGAGAGAATTTAGAATGTGTGTACCTTATTGGTTTAACCCCTTATTTATAAATGAGTTATCTGATAGAAGTATATTTCTAGGCCTTTTAAGAATATTGAGGGTCCAATTCTTGATTCATTGTTGTCATATTAGGATTTGTACAATTAAGAAATCTTTCCTTAATTTACCTCTTAGTCGTTAGCCCTTCTTGGGCCTTTGTTAGGTCCATAACAATTGCCCCCTAGCCCGATAGTTTGATTGTCCGGGCTGTCAGGGTATATATTCTATTGGACTTTAATTCTATTTGACATGTATAACTGGATTGTTGTGCATCGTATCTGCTATTATTTATATTGCTATCTATAGTTCGGCCATGTTCTTGGTCCGAGCCTTTTTAGCCTCTAATCTATGGCGTATGGCTTTAGACTTCTAGTTGTGTTGAATTCTTACCTCATACATCCTCATTTGCTTCCTTACCCAGTAGCTTGGTGTCTGAAGTGAAACATGTTGAATTATAATCTTGTTGGTTAAACTTTTGTGACTGAGGTCTTTATTAGAAGTGAAAGAGTTTTTCCTTTGACCTCTTCGCCAGAGTCTTATCTTGACTAGTCTGAGCTATGATGTTTTAGCTAAAATATATGGATTCTTGTTGATACGTGTTCCAAATTCATTATTTCATATTTCGTTCTTTTTTGTGACGGGCTTAGTGAGTCAAGGTACTGAATATGCTACTTCGATATCCCTCCCTCGACCTTTTTGGCTGAGGTTCAGCTCAGGACTGGCTGATCTTGCTCTTTGACCGCCGTGCTGATATCTCAACTTTGTCGCCTTTCATCGTTCTATTTTGATGGTTGCATTCTTACACTTGTCCCCTAGTCCAGCAGTCTAGAAGTTCGGGTTGTTGGGCTATAATATGTTTTTGTGCTTCGGTTATGCCCGAATCCTTTGTTCATTTTCGTGTATCTCTGCACTACCTTGTTTGGGCTAATCAGGTACTGGCCTTCTAACATTTTTCCTTAATTCGAGCTCTGAATCGAATTTGCAACAACTATTGCCGGGTTTATTCACTGTCTTTCAATTTTTTGTTTTGCATGGTTCTTGACTTAGTAGTCGTGACTCTTTGTTCAATTTAAGTCTAGTTTCCCCACAGACGACTGATGCTCTCCGGCAAGTATACCGATCGCACAAGTAATAAAGTGATAAATAAAGTTCGTCTCCACAGGGATTAGATCTAATATCAAGTAAAAATTTTCTTAAAGAATGGAAGTTTTCAAATAGGGTTTGTGTGACAAATATTGTCAAATTGAGTGAAATTAAAAATAAAGACTTGTTTTTGTGTTTTTGAATTGAAAAAGAAAACAATACAATTGAAAATTGATTTGTAGAAAAATATGAGAAAAGTATTGTAGCCAGGGTTCATTCACCAAATGATCCCCGCTTTTTACTCCGAATTGATTTATAATAATCATTTATATAATCACTCAGATAAATTATCATCTAAAAGATTTAATAGTTAACCCTCAATTCCTTGCAGGGTTAACCCTTTAATCCCATGAGAAACCCCAATTCCTTGCAATGTTTCTCATGGGATCAAGCAATGGGCGTGATAATTTAAGCATCTGCAATCGTATACACGTCTATTCCTAGCACGCATACATATTGTTATCTTACCCCCTTTCGAGATCAAAACCCCAATATTCCTATCTAGGATTTTGATCCTCAGAATATCCCCAACTATCAGATTGATCAATTCTAACAAAGGGAATATAAAATTCGCACAGAGTAAAGATAAAGATAATTATATAAATTAAAAATCACAAATCAATCCTTCATGTCAAGGGTTCACATATGGATCGTGACCCTGACTACAATAAAAATGATCTAGCCGATCAACATCATGATCGCTGATCTAAAATTCAACATAAAATTAAAACAAAAGATAAAGAAATACTAGATGTAGATGAAGAACGAAGAACATCCAATGCCCTTCTCCTCCAATCTCCAGATCTGTCTCTTAACCTGTATCTGTGTTCTTTCTTTTTTTTTTCTGATCTGCCAAGTCTGCTGACCTAATTCAGCAAATGTCACTTTTATAATATTCTTTTCTCCTTCCAAAAATGCCCTCAGAAAAGACGGAGATCTGTTCCCGCAAACCGGCGCTGGTTGGCGCCGAATTGGCGCACGTTTGCGCCACTTTCCTCTTGGCGCTGGTTGGCGCCACTTTTCCCTACAAATGGCGGCGCTATTCATGGGCGCTAACTAGCGCCAACTTTACTATTCATGGGCGCTAACTAGCGCCAACTTTACTATTCATGGGCGCTAACTAGCGCCAACTCCTTTTCCTTTTAGGCGCTAGCTAGCGCCAGAGCACTGACTTACGGCGCTAGCTTGCGCCATTTCCTTCGTAAATGGGCGCTGGCTTGCGCCAACCTTCTGTGTTATTGCGCTGAGGAGCGCCACTTTCTTTCGTAAAAGGGCGCTAGGTTGCGCCAACCTTCTGTGTTATTGCGCTGAGGAGCGCCACTTTAATGTCCTCGCTACAAAGTTCGTAATCTGGTGCGGTTTTGCGCCAGTTTGGTGCTGACCCGTGCCATGCTTGGAACTCATAGTGTGCTTTAACCGTGGAAAATTGCATTAACAGGTTTTTTTATAATTCTTCACTTATTTTTCCTGTAAAAATACAATTAAAAGGTGAATATTATTGACATTCAAAGAATCAATATAATTAGCAAATATGTATTTAATTCGCTCTCTTATGACTCAATTCTTGTCAATTTTATCACAGAAAAATCACACTTGCCAGAGGCACATCAAACCATTCCCAGATTTAAACGTTGCTGTCCCCAGCAATGTAAAAGACTTAATCCAGGAAATATTCACTTAATCTAACATAACAATCATAGTCACTCTCAGACTCAATATGCCATGTATGCCTGACTCAATATCATGAACTTCCAATAATGCCATCAGCTTCTTAAATATATAAGTCTACATTGATTACCTCTTACACAGATAAATAATGTTCACTCAACACTCAGTGTTTAAGGGTATCATGAGCACTCAATTACTCAAAGCTATAACACTACCATATGCTTGATTATATTCTAAAAAATTCTTGAAATTGAAGAATCAAACACATGCATCAATTGATCAAAAGGACTTCACAGGTTGTAACTTGGCCGGGGTAATAGGTAGGAAAATTTGGATAGTAGCTCAAACAACCAAGAGATTGAAAACTGATATTATTTCATTTTTAACAATTTCACTCAATTGTTTTGCTCCACTAACATTCCCACAGAATTCCGGGAATTCATTCCTTCCTGCCACCTTTTACTCTTTTCCTTTTTCTTGCTTTCTTTTCTTTTTCCCTTTTTCATTTTGCCCTTTTTTTTTCATCCCTTAATTACTTGACTATTGTGGAGCTTACCTCAATCTCTTTATTTTATTTTCAACACATTCAATGATTCAATCTCAATCAAGGTAAGTCACAAAAATTGGATATAGGCTAAGCCATCAATCAGGCCACGGGTCATTTATCAAGAATTAAGTTCAGGCTCAAAGGGCTAGCAAGGGAAAATATCATATAGGTGGGTTATTTTGGCCAATAGCTAATAAGAACAAAATGCCTTTATCATATCAATCAATGCATGCATAACAGAGAAACAAATCAAGTTCTAGAGTATTACAACAGTGAGGCCTCTCAACAAAAATTTCAGTGTTTAGGCTCAAAACCTCACAGCTATGGTATCAATGCAGACTCAAGAAAATTGACCTCAGACATTATCAGAATTTCACAATATTAATTCAGATAAACGAGCAATCATGCAATCTAATTATGCCTATGCAATGTTATGTCAGAAAGTCATACAATATATTCCAAGAATTTAATCATGTACATTAACAAGATGAGCACATTTAAACCTTGGATTTGTTCAAAACACACAATTTTTTTTTTCATTTTTTTTTAATGGCACACCAAATAACTATAAAAATAACTAAGAAAATTAAAAGAGTTAGAATATCTCCCCTGATAGAAGAATTGCAGTTCTAAGGTGCAAGCCTACCATTCCCAGATTTAGAGCATTGCTGTCCTCAGCAATAATTAAACCCCAAGAAGGATGAAAATCCTGCACAATAGAACAAATAGTGGCATATAGAAGAAACTATAATGCACACATTAAAACATCAGAGAAAAATATACCAACACAAAATAACTTAAAAATACGAAACAGAAAAATAAACTAATATACAATATCTCCATCAGCAAGGAGATAAGATCAGCCCTCCATGTCATCCTCCTCAGCAGTGTGGGATGACTCAGCAAATGAAGGGTCCGGTGGTACTGGATGCCTTGGTTTATGGGACCACCATTCCCAGATTTGGTCCAAACCATGGATCCATGTTAAGAACTCTTTGAAACTTTGATTTTTCCGAGAGATAGAGTCTCGGTGTCTCTTGTCAAACTTCAGCTCTCGGTGTCTCTTCCAACTTGTATCAAAGAAGTTCACTACTTCCTTTCTTCTTACCTTCTTCTTTGTGAGAGTACGCCTCTCTTGAAGCGTTCTCACCTCTTTGACATCATCATTTAAATTTTTAGGAAGATCTTTCACTTCCACTTTTGGGTTTCCATCTTCTTTGGCATCATCTTTTAAATTTTGAGGAAGCTCAACCGCTACATCTTGTTCTTCCTTTACAACTTTAAGATTAAAACAATCGTCTTTGTGAGAAGACTGTTTTAAAGAATCAAAGACATGGATAGTAACGGTTTCATCATTCATTCTTAGCTCTAGCTTCCCGCTTTCCACATCAATCAGTGCACGAGATGTAGCTAAGAAAGGTCTACCCAGCAAAAGTGGCATTTCAGCTCCTCCTTCCATATCCAACACTACAAAATCAGCAGGGAAGATGAACTTGTCTACCTTCACAAGAACATCTTCTATTATTCCACTAGGCTTTCTTACAGACTTATCAGCAAGTTGAAGAGATGCCAAAGTGGGTTTCAAATCAGTTATCCCCAAAGATTTACAAACAGACAAGGGCATTAAATTTATACTTGCCCCAAGATCACACAATGCTCTACCAAATTTGGTGTTCCCAATTTCAATAGGAATATTGAAGCTCCCTGGATCATGACGCTTAGGCGGGAACTTCTTTGTAATTATAGCACTACACTCTTCAGTGAGTGTCACCGTTTGGCATTCCTGCAACTTGTGCTTCCTTGACAAGAGATCCTTCATAAACTTGGCATAATTGGGCATGCCAGCCAAGGCTTCAGCAAAAGGAATATTTATATGTAATTTCTTGAAAATATCAAGAAATCTGCCATATTGTTGCTTTTGAGCATCCTTATTGAATCTGCCAGGATAAGGTGCCATGGCTCGCACATATTCAGGACTCAGCTCAAACTTCTTCTTTTCAGCAACAATAGGAGGCTCTTTTTCTTCACCTTTTTGAATAGGTGTTTGGACATTAGAAGGAATCTCCTCTTCTTTTTCTGGCTCCTCCACCACCTTAAGCTTTTCTGGAGCTCCTACCACCTTACCACTTCTAGTTGTGATAAACATACAATCCTCCTTGGAATTTTTAAATGTGTTACTAGAGGAAGTGCCTGAATTTTATCAGCAACTTGCTTAGCCAGCTGGCCAACTTGATTCTCTAAATTCCTGATAGAAGCATTCATGTTTTTAGTGGTGGCCCTAGTCTCTTCCATGAAGGCATTGGAGTGTTGGGCCATTTGTCCAACTAACCTTTCCAAATCAGAAGGCTCTTTAGCTTGGACTGGTGGAGGCTGCAAGTAGTTGTTGGAATTGTAATCCAGTCCTGTGCCTTGAGTTCTCCTCTGAAAATTGTTATTTGCATAAGGGAAATTCTGATTCCTAGGAATGTTTCTTGGTGGAGATCTTTGCTCGTACCATACTCCATTCACTTGCACTTGTTGAGGAGAATCAGAAGATAACAAAGATGAGCATTCATTGGATTCATGCTCACCCTTGCAGTATTCACAAACCACAGATGCAACTTGCATAGTGGAAAATTGCATCTTGTCCAGCCTTGAGGTCAAATTTGCTAGCTGTTGTGCTAACAATTTATTCTCAGCCAGAACCGCATCATTGTTATCCAGGTGTAGAATCCCTCTCTTAGGCTTGGCTGTTAAACATTCATTTTCATTGGCAGCCATTCTTTCTATTAACTCAAGAGTCTCATTTGCTCTCAAGGATTTGATGCTACCACCTGCTGCACCATTCAGCACCATCCGAACTTCAGGTTTACACCCATTGAAAAAAATTCGGACCTGATCACCATTGGTCATGGGGTAATGAGGACATCTCCTCATTAGATCCTTGAAGCGGTTCCATGCTGCACACATAGTTTCACCCTCAGCCTGGGTGAAATTGGTGATATCATTCACCATCTGGTTAAACCTCTCCATGGAAAAGAACTCAGCAAAGAATTTATTTGAGAGACTCTCCCATGATGGAATACTTCTTGCTGGTTGCCTTTCCAACCAATTCAAAGCCTTCCCTTTAAGAGCAAAGGGAAACAGTCTCAGCCTGACTGCATCATTGGACACCTGGGGGTGTTTAGTGGAGTCACAGATCATCAGAAATCTGTCAATGAACCTGTGAGGGTCCTCATCAGCCTCTCCACCAAACTGAGCTCGCTCTACCAACTGAATATTGGCAGACTTGAGCTCCCAATGGTTGTTCCCCACTTCTGGATGAACAATGCATGAATTTGGTCTATTGAATGCTGGTGTAAGAATTGTATCCATGAGTGGATTGTCCATATCATCATTATTCCCAGCCATTGTTTGTGCTCCTTCAAACAGAATTCCCAACTCGTTGAATGCAAGCTTCTTCCGAGCAAGTTTTCTGTTCCTCTTTTCTGCTCTAGTGATTTCCAAATTCAGTGGAAATTCTGGGATTGTACCTCGCATACAACTCAGAAAAGAGATCAGTAGCACTGTTCAAATAAAAATAAAAATTAAAATAAATAAAGAAAATAAAAATATTCACAAATATTCACAAATCCAATCCTAAAGATCAAGAATATATGATATAAGATAAACCAATCCCCGGCACCGGCGCCAAAAACTTGATGCTCTCCGGCAAGTATACCGATCGCACAAGTAATAAAGTGATAAATAAAGTTCGTCTCCACAGGGATTAGATCTAATATCAATTAAACTTTCTCTTTAAAGAATGGAAGTTTTCAAATAGGGTTTGTGTGACAAATATTGTCAAATTGAGTGAAATTAAAAATAAAGACTTGTTTTTGTGTTTTTGGATTGAAAAATAAAACAATAAAATTGAAAATTGATTTGTAGAAAAATATGAGAAAAGCATTGTAGCCAGGGTTCATTCACCAAATGATCCCCGCTTTTTACTCCGGATTGATTTATAATAATCATTTATATAATCACTCAGATAAATTATCATCTAAAAGATTTAATAGTTAACCCTCAATTCCTTGCAAGGTTAACCCTTTAATCCCATGAGAAACCCCAATTCCTTGCAATGTTTCTCATGGGATCAAGCAATGGGCGTGATAATTTAAGCATCTGCAATCGTATACACGTCTATTCCTAGCACGCATACAGATTGTTATCTTACCCCTTTCGAGATCAAAACCCCAATATTCCTATCTAGGGTTTTGATCCTCAGAATATCCCCAACTATCAGATTGATCAATTCTAACAAAGGGAATATAAAATTCGCACAGAGTAAAGATAAAGATAATTATATAAATTAAAAATCACAAATCAATCCTTCATGTCAAGGGTTCACATATGGATCGTGACCCTGACTACAATAAAAATGATCTAGCCGATCAACATCATGATCGCTGATCTAAAATTCAACATAAAATTAAAACAAAAGATAAAGAAATACTAGATGTAGATGAAGAACGAAGAACAACTCCAATGCCCTTCTCCTCCAATCTCCAGATCTGTCCTTGAACCCTGTATCTGTGTTTTTTTTTTTTCTGATCTGCAAAGTCTGCTGACCTAATTCAGCAAATGTCACTTTTATAATATTCTTTTCTCCTTCCAAAAATGTCCTCAGAAAACACGGAGATCTGTTCCCGCAAACCGGCGCTGGTTGGCGCCGAATTGGCGCACGTTTGCGCCACTTTCCTCTTGGCGCTGGGTGGCGTCACTTTTCACTACAAATGGCGCTAGTTAGCGCCAATTTCACTATTCCAGGGCGGCGCCAACTTTACTATTCATGGGCGCTAGTTAGCGCCAACTTTACTATTCATGGGCGCTAACTAGCGCCAACTCCTTTTCCTTTTAGGCGCTAGCTAGCGCCAGAGCACTGACTTACGGCGCTAGCTTGCGCCATTTCCTTCGTAAATGGGCGCTGGCTTGCGCCAACCTTCTGTGTTATTTGAGGAGCGCCACTTTCCAACCTAGGTTGCGCCAACCTTCTGTGTTATTGCGCTGAGGAGCGCCACTTTAATGTCCTCGCTGCAAAGTTCGTAATCTGGTGCGGTTTTGCGCCAGTTTGGTGCTGACCCGTGCCATGCTTGGAACTCATAGTGTGCTTTAACCGTGGAAAATTGCATTAACAGGTTTTTTTATAATTCTTCACTTATTTTTCCTGTAAAAATACAATTAAAAGGTGAATATTATTGACATTCAAAGAATCAATATAATTAGCAAATATGTATTTAATTCGCTCTCTTATGACTCAATTCTTGTCAATTTTATCACAGAAAAATCACACTTGCCAAAGTATGATGCTGATAGATTGATAATGTGAGAGATATTGAAATATGGGAGTAAATTCCATAAAGAGGTAGTGTTGACTAAACACAAGTGAGGTGAACCAATGATGAGTATATTATTATGTGTAATATGTATGAGGAAAAGTGAAGGAATTGCCATGGATGACACAAGATCTATGTACCATGAAGACACTATTGCAGTTAGTGGAGGTCGACTCAGATTGGCAGGCGTATCAGTGATAAAGGAACAGGATGGTTGAGATGTACAGTCATTTGTACGAAAGTAATGAGAATTGTAAAGAAATTACGATCTTGTGGTATATGTATATGTACTACTAATAGTAGTGAGCTTATGAAAATATTGGTATTTGATATGGAGTGACCGACGGAGTAGAGGCATTTTCAAGGAAAAGAGATATTCTACAACCACAAAGGGTGGAAGTGATCAGGAAAATTGATGAGTTGCTCTACAGTATTGAGCGTATGTTATGTGAGCCGTAGCAGGCAATGGACTAGAACGATGGCACGATTTTGTGGGTTATTGTTGTATAACAATAAGGTGAGATGATATGATTAGAGAATGAGCTAAGGTACAACCTAACATGAAACCGTGTGGTTAGTGTGTGAACTAAGTGCAATAAAGTGTGAGATTAAGTGGTTAACGAAAGAACTGATGTGTAAAGTGTGCAGATAGTGTGTAATTATGTGGTCAGCAAAAGAGTTAATGTGTAATGTCAATATGAAAATGATAAGATTAGTTAGTGAGCAGAGGTATAATTGTCAGTGCAAAGACGGACGAGCAGTTTTAAGTACAAGAATGATGTAGAATTTTAGTGCAAGGATTAATGTAAATTTCAGTGCAAAGATTGAGGTGAAGTAGTTAACAGTGATTCGACGGAAATTATTGGAAGATCCCTGTGTGATGGGAAATGTGAAACTTATACTAAGAGATATGAGATGTGTACAGAACTTTGAGAAAATTTAGGAATTATGGATTAGAGATTATGTTATGAACCATGGCATGTGATTAGTCAAAGTAAAAGAGTAAACAATCTGTGAGAAGAATAAGCAAGGAAGAGATAATGGACTATGGACTGAACGGTAACAAGATAGAAGGAACTATTACGAGTTAGAAAACGTGTACGAAATTACGAAGAGAATGTGGATTATTATAATAGTGACTATGTTATAAAACAGGTCAGAGGGGTAACCGAAACGAAGGTAAACTACCAGTAAGAAGAATTAACTTATATGTAACAGGTGTATATTATACCACTACTACTAAGATTATGGGGGCAGCCCATGTGGTAATACAAACAGTTTGGATGTTATATACAGAGGTGATACAGACACCAAATGGACTGGGTCCATGTGTGATCTGGAGTGCACGGTGTACCAGTTTGTTGTTATATACAGATGTATTATGAGTATAAATTTCTCTGTGCACTGGGTGCATGTAATATGATTTGATAGTAGGAAGATCTCAGCGGGACCTATGTGCCAGGAGTTTATAGCTATCTCGGAACGGGTTAAGTTCCCGGAGACTAGTAGTATTTGATATGAGTAATGAGAAACGAGGAAGTATTCCACATTGGTGTAACGGTTAGTATGGTAGAGATAATTTATGTAAATGCTCAAAGAAGAAACATTTGGGGGGATGCCTTAGAATAGGGACAGCTAGTAGTAAGTCATTTTTACGACATGGATCATATGGGTGGATTCTCTGATCGGTGAGTCATGGCATCTGGGGCCCTTAGGACAGCAAGAGCTCGAGGGGTTAAACCTGTGAATGTTGTTACCCACTATATTGGGAGAGTTTTTCCATATGGTTAACGCAAGATGCGAGGTTATATATTTGTAAATGGACAATAGTATGTCAGGTTTGGATATAAGAGTTGTGGCTTAGTGTGCAAGAACTTCGAAGAGTGAGAGTGAAGCACTATTGTGGGTGTAAAGTAAGTTTGATGAAATAAATTGTCTCTAAGTGAAGTAGTAAGTTAGTTGGAACCCTCGTCTTATGACCAAAAAAGGATGATAACGTGAGTTAAAGTTGACAAAATGAGTAAGTGTCCTTCTAGGAAGGCTAGTGATGATCAAGATTTCAGGTTAAAATAGTGAATTGTTAGCCCTAAGGAAAAGATAAATTGAAATAGAGTCAAGTACGAACGTGTATTAATAGATGGAAACTATAATTGTAATTGATTACCAAAAGTGAATAGCTTGGTTTTGCTGGTAAAGTAGATTGAGAAGTGTTATATATAATCGCATATGCCACTTATGGTGGAAAGTGTGTGGAAAATGCACAATGTTGATGATGTTTTGATTAAGTGCTAATGAGGTATGGACTAGTGTTAGTGGTAATTTTGAATATTCTGAGAGACTGATACACCAACTGGTGGTAAATTGTAGAAGTGGTAGCAATGATGGAATGAATTTTAAGTGAATTGATAATTGAGTGTCAAGGATTCCTAGCGAATAGGACTTGTATATGAGAGATATGGCATTTTGAATAGTCCATCAGTTAATAGTGAAGTGGGTCGGAAATATGAGTCGTTCCAAAGTGTTTAGTGGAAGTGAGTAAAGCTGTAAAGAAACAGTGTTTTGAGTTTGACATCCAGGATTAAATGATGATGATTACAAGAAAGATGTATAAATGAGTGGAACATAAGGTTAAGTTGTAACATCGGAGTGGAATGAAAGTCGAAAATAGTTAGTGGGTGAAGACATTAAGCATGAGTCCTCGATATGGAGGTCATTGATGGGTGTTGTGTTTAGACCGTGAGAGGTCTGAGTATGGAATTGAGATGACTGAGTGGATAAAGTTAGATGGTTCAGTTAATGAAAAGAGTAATAGTGAAAGTAAATTATGAATATGATTAGTAGATGGAAAGATTCAGGAGTGTGTGTGGTTAAAGATCTTAAGGGGGTGTTTGGTTGGGAGGGATTTTGAAGGATATCTATCTTTCTCAAGTATGGCTTTTAGAAATACCATGTTTGTTTCAACGTATTTCTCCAAAAACCCATCTATCCAGGAAGTATGGATTTATGAGAAACATAGATATCCGCACTGTTCAAAAACCCAATTTGAAGGTGGGATTTTCGGAAAACCGGTTATCTCACTTTTAATGCACTGTTGATTTCATAAAGCTACATAATTTTCCCAGTAAAGTTTTCCCCCACCAAACAACTTTTTTTTACATTTTTCTATCTATTTCACTTTATCCATCTTTCCAATCATTTCTCTATCTATTACATTTCCCTACTATTCTAAAAAGATTTCCCATACCAAACGCCCCCTAAAGGGTTAATTGAAGAGATAAACCATTGTGAAAATTGTGAATTTCGTATAATAAAGAGAAAGATATGGTTATAAGTACCTAAGAAGAGGTAAAGACACGTGACAAGGAAAAAATAAAGTATATAAGTATAGAATTTAACATGAGTCGGAACTGTAGGAAATGACAAAGTGCCCTTGAAACTAGAAAGGATGTGCTTCGGTGAAAGCTAAGAAAACAACTAAATCATAAGAGTAGTAACAGTAACAGAAAGGACTAGTATGTCTGAGTATGGTTGAAACAATGAGGACAGCGAAAAGAGTTAAGTGCTAAAGAAAGTGTGAAGATATATGAGAACGGTTGAGGCCTATTATGGAAACAACTAGAGATTTTTGGAAACGGCTTTGGGTCCGAAAGACAGATGAAGATGAAAGTGAGATGAAGTGAGGCAGACAAATTGTAATATGGTCGTCTATTATCGATGAATTGGTGAAAGTGTAACAACCGTAAGCCGTGAAGAGCTTAAAGTATTGCTAATTGAAGGTCGTAGCACCATAAATGACAAGTGTAAAATGAGTATATGATGAACTACAGTGAGTGAAAAAGCAACAGTGGTTTAAGGAAACAGTGAAAGATATAATGAGTTAAGGGGTCAGATACCCGAATTTATCAAGTTTGTGAAGGACTCAGTAATCATGGATACCACAGAAATGAGATTTTCGATTACACCTCGTGTTACGGGACTGTTAAGATGTAATTTTGCGCACAAAATTCTAAAAGGTGGGGTGATTATAACACCTCACAATTCTAAATTAAGTAATTTAAGTGTCAAGTGAGTAATTAAGCGAAGGATTAGTGAAAATCCCAAAGATTAGGCCAAAATACAAAGAAAGGGCAAAACGATAATTAGCCAACACGCAACCCTAGGAAGGTAAAAAATTGAGCAGGAGGTCTCAGATGATAAAAATAAGCCTGGAAATGGATTCAGAACGAAAAATTGAGTGGATAGGCAAGTTTCAGAAAAATCAGTGAATAGTATTTTTCGCGGGTAAAAATACCGCAGTCAGATTGCACCGTAAAATGTGCCAGTGGAATTTTGAGCTCTAGGTTTCAAATATTGATTTTAAATGGTCCATAGAAATAGGAAATATGATTTCTGATAATATTTGAGGGATTTAAGTCAATTTGTGGAAGTTTGTCAACGGAGCGCGCTGTACCTTAAAGCAGTGTTTTTCCGAATAACCGGAAAGCTCCAAATTTATCTGAGGGAGTAAAATTAAAGGATTTTGTTAATATGGAAAAATTATAATTTCTCATTAGGTTTTTAAATTGTGAATTTTAGTGATGATCGGAGGGAAATTCGGGTGAGTTTTAAATCACGTGGGATCCGGTACCCACTTAAAGTCAAATAAACACTTCTTAAACACTATTCATTTTCCTTCATTCACGTATTCTTCTTCTTCCATCAGCGTCCAACAGCTCCATGGCTCCATTGTTGAGCAAGTTTTCGTCCTTCCTCTAAACCAACCAATTCTCAACCAAATTCGACAAAGTTTGTGTTGAATCTTGATGGAAAACACCTTCTAAACACATTGGTACCACTCTTGAGCCTTGAAACCGCGTATTTGGAGAGATCTGGGCAAAAATCAGATTCGAAATCTTGGTGAAAATTGTGTTCTTGGAGCTTTTAAATGCTCCAATGGTGGAGTATCCTTAGGTGGAGCCATATACCGTTCAATTGGGTGAGTTATTTCAACATTTCATTGGTTAAATTTTGAGTTGTGATAATTGACCCTAAAGAGGGATTTTGTGATATGTGGTGTTAGAGAGCTCAAATGGAAAATGTCTATTAGATGATAATGTCTTAGAATGATGTATTAATGCTAGAAATGCAATGAAAATTTTAAGCGAAAAAAATGAATTTTAACTTAGAAAAAAAATTGGTGCATGAAGTGGATTTTTGAATTTTGGTGTTAATGTGTGTTATAGTGAATTGTAGTGTGATTATATGATGATATGAAGTGATTATGTGAGTGGTGGACCATAGGAATTGAGTGGAAATCCTTGGTTTGGATAACCAAGATTCGGTCATTTATGTATAATTGGGCAAATTGATGTTTTAGAACACTTTGGTGTTGTGTTGTGTAATGGAAAAGTTATTAGATGGGTTGTGTGGTGATTGGCATGTGGAAGAATCAATGTAAAAATAATAAGTGTTGAAAGTGGCAAAATGTGCCTAAAGTGCAATATTTCGCAAAATGTTGCGTAAAAGTCGTAAAACCGAAAAACGGCGAGTGAACTAGCCTTTGGGTAACCTAAGTAAGTGAAATAAAATGAGAAAGAAAATTTAGAAAAATAAAACCCAAAATAACACTATGTAGGCCGAACCCTTAGTGGAGGGGAGAGGAAATCTGACGTTTTCGCGTTTTGACGTATTTTGACTGAAACTGACGGTTGTGCATGGTTGTACAGGTTGCCGTACGTGGATATAAACTTGGAACAGTGAAACAGTGGATTGCCCTTGGTCCTGGATCAAGTGGATTGAGGCGTTCCCTGTGTATCAAGCTATGAGTGGAGTTTCTGCGGAGCTTAGTGGACATATTAAAAGAAAGGTAACCTCTTGGTACTGGGGCTTGTTCCCCTTTTGTGTTCCACCTTGCTAGTTGATGGCAATGGTAGGAAGTGTGTATGAGTAGTGTAGAATAGCATGAGCATGCATGTGCATTATCACAGTGGGTACTTATGTACCAGATCTCTGGCCAGTAGATATTTTTAGCCTTCGGGAAAGTGTTTCCGGACTGCCACTGGTTAGGTCTCCGAGAGGGAGTTCCAGTTGACCCAGGGTCGTGGTGTGTTATCCGGATAGGAGCACACTAGGTTGTCTAGGGTGTATATGGTTGGAAGGGGTACCTTGGTGGGTTGTTCTATGAACACGCCAGGGGTAGTACCCATAGGCGTATAGTCGAGGACATGGCGTGGTATTGGTAGCTACCATCCCGCATGTCGTAGTTTTTCTGATATATTCCCCCTTTCTCTAAATCCCTCGCTTTATCCCGTTTTAAAACAGTGGTGTTGTTTTTATATTATTGATATACATCGAAGTGAACCATTGGGCGGAGTTTTCTCCAGAACCTCTTGGTTACTGAGATATATCCGTATATCTCACCCCGTCTCGGGGCATTATTTCAGGATGTACCAGTGGATATGGAGCAGCGGGCAAGAAGGCCGCATGATGAAGAGTGGAGCAGTGGTGCATAGTTTAGCTATCATGTCATTTTAGTTTATGGATTTATTTGGCAAGTGAAGTGTAATATGTAAATATTTGTAGTTTAAAGTTAAAGTTGTAAATGTAAATGTAATCCAGTGTTGTAAATGTACCATAGATGTATGTAATATGATGGAAGGGCTTTAGGCCTATTGTAGGTTTATGATTATCTGCATTATGGTTTTTGCATGAAATTGAATGTTAGTTATTAAAACTATAAAGGATTTAAAAGTAAACTGCTTATGTTTTAAGTGTATATTGGATTGGGTTGTAAGTGCCCCAAGGCGTTGTTGTATGTGGTATAATCGCCTTGATTAAATATTTATCACTTATAATTTAAAGAGATTGTATATGGATAAAGCATAGAGATTGTACATGGATAAAGCAAATCCATTGAGTACCCCAATGGTTATGAGATCGCTTGACATAAATAAAATATCTATTTCACCCCCTTAAAAATAAATTCCTAATCTTGAAATGCCAATGGGGCATAATATATAGTATGATAAAGGAGATTAATTATATGGTTCGATTAAGGGGGATGTATTATGATAATATGTACTCATATGATAACTACAATAAAAATTCAAAGGGAGAGTTATAAGAATTGCACTCTTTTTTCCTTCACCAAGTTTTTATCCCACCGGGTTTTTCTTGTGAAGGTTTTTAATGAGGCAATGTATTAGCGTATGATTAAGGGTGAACATCCAAGGGAGAGTTATGAAAATATCAAATAAGTGGATGTTCAACTTTCTAACCTCACATCTTCTCCCCTTTTTACCCTCACATTTTTACTTTCTTGTTTGTAAGTCTATTAGCAGGATCATACTCTTATCCAACACGAAGATACTAGAATAATTGTAAATGCATGTCATTTATCTTAGCAACACAAAGACAGATCCCAAAGAAGATTTCGATCACAAGTGGAAGCTTAATTATTTCATGGTGTTCAACAAATTCGTTCAAGTGATAATTTGGCAGATTTATTTACCAAGACATTACCTACTTCAAGTTTTGAGAACTTTTATACAAGATCGGGATGTGTAAACTAAGAGATATTAAATAATGTTATCTTCAGGGGGAGTAAAATAAGTGCTGCACTCTTTTTTTCACTCACCATGGTTTTGTCCTATTGGGTTTTCCTTGTAAGGTTTTTAATGAGGCAACTTCTCATACATATTCTTCTCAATAGGATTATTGGACATCCAAGGGGAATGTTATAAATAATTTATTGGTTGTCCAATCCATTATATAAGCATCATGACCACGTTATGACCGTTAGAGACGTTATGACTGTTGGAAACGTTATCTCCATCAGAGAAGTAACTGTAGTTATTATGTCTTTAATGTTGTCTGAGCTATAAATAACGCATGTATAAAAGAACATGGAGATACAACAATACAATGAGAATTCAATCCCCTATCTCTCTTATCTCCATATTCTTATTCTAGTTCTTATTAATTTTACAACACTAAGCGTATTTTGTAATTAATTTGGCTAAACGTATTTTCAAAATAAATTGAATTTGGGTTTTTAAAAGGATTATTTAATTTTTTTTTATACATGGATTATTTAATTTAATAAGTTATGATATAATCTTTTAAAAAAATTATTTGTTATAATAGGTTAATTTATATATATATATATATATATATTAAATATATAATCCGAAATTTAAAATATTTACCAAATTTTTAATTTTAGATTAATCTTTTTTTCGGTAAACAATTTTAGATTAATTTATATATTATATTTATGTATAAAATAATTATTTTATTAAAGGATAAAGTAATTCTATTTTTATTACAAAATTACTAAAGTTTTTATTGTAGTATTTTGTGGTAATTTTAGACAAATATTATCAACAATCCATGAGAAAGTTAAAATGCTTTATATGTATAAAAAAAAATGATATATTGACGGTAATTAAGATTCTCAAATTTACTAAAAATATGAAGCTTCTTTTACAAGTATCTAAGTAAGATGGAAATAATGTGATAAGTATTATTTTTATTTAACAAAAAAATTATAATTAATTAAAATATAATTTATTATTAGAAAATTAAAATTACTAAATCTTTAGGGTTTAATATTATGGAGATAATTTATCTTTTGTTAACATTGTTATGGGGTTGAAAGAAAAATGGAAAACTTCAAAAAAAAAAAAAAAAAAAACCTACCAGTTTCGTCGGAATCACTTACCCCTAACTTAATTTTCCATCCAAAATTAAGGTTAATAAAGTTTATTTTTTTAAAAAAATACCAAAATTATCCTTAAAAAAAAAAAATTTAACCCCTGCATTAACTAAACCTTACTGCTAGCAAGAGAAAGTCATTGAGGATGGAGCAGCCGCCGCGAGCCTGACCACCTTGACCACATGGTTGAGATGCCGATCACAAGAAGCTCTGGAGCCCTTTGCAAGCTGTGTGTTTCTGGTCTTCAGATAGAGAAAATATTCACTTTCATTGCAGAAAAATAAACAGAATTGCAAGATTTCAATTTACATGCCCCATTATTTGGTGTTTAGTGCATATAGGTGGAATCTTAAGATTAAATACTTCACTGATTAAATGTTTCAATTCCCTTTCTTGTTTGTTATTACAAGAAGATTATTCATATATTCGTTTGCTTGTTTATAGAGCCGTGCAAGAATGTTTTTTTTTTTTTTAAAATGAAATATAGGTGGTTTTACACTGCAGTAGAAGAATAAAATTTTCTAGCATTACATGTTCGTCATACAAAGACATAATCTTCATGTGATGGGAAGAATAAAATTGCCATACCATTTGTATAAGCATAGCTTGGAAGGTTGGGAGAATGCTAATAATTATATACGTGCAGCCCAATTCATTGACAAAAAGAACAAATACTCCACGGTTTGGATAAAAAATAATTGGAAGATTTTTTTTTTAAATGAATTTTCAGTTTCAAGATTGCAAGTCTAGATTACATAAACATTTCCCAAATCAAAATATCCATTTTTCCACCCCTCCTTTATCGTGTCCCAAAAAATGGAGAGAGAATACAAATCACTCACATACAATTAAATAGAATGAATCCAAATCTTTTTATTTCATAACCTGAATTCTGTAAGTGTTCAGTGGCTAATCGAAAGTAGGGGCGGTGGAGTGTTCGAACAATTAGGGCTCAACTTCTCAATGAATATCTCTTGTCAACAGTAAGGTCCATCGGTGCAAGGGTTAATTTTTCTTTCTTTTTTTAAAGATAGTTTTGATATTTTTTAAAAAAATTAACTCTGTTAATTTAAATTTTGGATGGAAAATCAAGTTGGCGGCAAGTGATAAATAAATCTAAAATAGGGATGTACATGATTAAAAAATTTTGGGAAGGGGATAATTGATTTTTAGAGAACTGTTTGGAGATTTTTTTTGAAGTTTTCCCAAAGAAAAAATTATAATGCTCAAAATTAATATAGCCTTAGAATAAAAGGAAAATAATTTATCTTTTTAAGTGAAGTAATTTATATCTTTTTAATAATTTATAATTATTTATTAAGGATTTGTAAAATATTTTTCTTACCACGGTTGCCCTTTCAGTTTTCTATCTCTTACGTGGCAATAGAACATTGCTTGGAAAGAAATGTAGGCTACGTCATGGTCCCAGCAGATTAAAACCACGTTAGCGAATGGAAACCCTGTTTAGCAAGCAAACAAACCTGACCTCAGTTCTTTCTCTCTCTCTTTTTCTCGATACATTGAAAATTAGTGCTCTCTATTTCCCCCCATATTCGATCCTTCTTTTCTGAATCTCCAACGATGGTGCTCGAGGTGAACCCTGATTTTCACTTCGTCTTAGTTTCAACGAACTCTATCATGACAATTCTTCCATTTAATTAATTAGGGTTTTTTGTGCTATTTCTGCAACACTTTTTCATTGGATTATTATAATAATAATAATAATTATTGTTTGGGTGTAACAGGCGACGATGATCTGTATTGACAATTCCGAATGGATGCGTAACGGAGATTACTCTCCTTCTCGATTTCAAGCCCAAGCAGAAGCTGTCAATCTTATTTGCGGTGCTAAAACTCATGTGAACCCAATCACTGCTTAATACTTGTATTATCTGAGAAATGATGTTGCATTTCATAATTGATTTTTAAATTTAATTTGAGGTTTAGGTAATTGCATTTGTTCAGTTGTCCTAATGGATTTATTTATTTTTAAATAATTCAGTCTAATCCAGAAAATACTGTGGGAGTTCTCACGATGGCAGGGAAGGGCGTTCGCGTTTTGGTCACCCCTACCAGTGATTTGGGCAAGATCTTGGCTTGTATGCATGGTCAGTTTTTCGATAATTTAAGTACTTGGAAATGAGTGGCAATTGAATCTGAGAAATAGCTATAGTTGCTGTTTGTTTTATTAATAATGCAAGGTTGTGCTTATAATTATGTTGGAATTCTTAGGTTGAGGAAATTTGTCCAGTTGTGTTATTTGGTTTTCCTATTTTTTTGGTTTCTTTTCTTTCTGGATGTTAATGGCAGCTATTGGGAAGTTCATTGTTATAGGGATGCCTATTAGTGAGATTGGACTTTTGTGAAACTTGTTTCTGTAAATGTAAAAAGTGCAAGAAGTTTTCCGTGTGTTTTTCTGACATATTGTTTTATGGTTGGGTTTTTCTGTTCATGTAAGAGTTTATTTATTTTCCCCTTCTTTCTTCCTAATTTAGGACTAGAAATAGGTGGTGAGATGAACCTAGCTGCTGGCATTCAGGTGGCACAATTGGCTCTTAAGCATCGGCAAAATAAGAAGCAGCAGCAAAGAATTATTGTCTTTGCTGGAAGGTATGAATAACTATTTCTGCTGTGTTATTTGAAATTGTTTTGTTTGTAACTATTTCCCCTCTAATTTGCTTGTTTCGTGCTTTTTAGTCCTGTCAAGCATGAGAAGAAAATGTTGGAGATGATTGGGAGAAAGTTGAAAAAGAATAGCGTGGCTCTTGACATTGTTAATTTTGGTGAAGACGATGAGGGGAAGACAGAAAAGCTGGAAGCACTACTTGCAGCTGTTAACAATAATGATACCAGCCACATTGTTCATGTTCCAGCGGGTCCTAATGCTCTTTCTGATGTACTTATAAGGTTTGTGAGTTCAATTTCACATTATACTCAGCATTCCCATTTGAGCTGGAATTTCCTCTTCAGTAAAAATTTGAGTAATAGAGGGATTATTGATTTACTATCTATGCTGGTTCTACTAATTCTTCCCACTTCTCTTCTAAACCTGATAAGAAAGTTTGGAATTTTTACTCTTGTGCATTTTCTTTTAAATTGTTTTTCTCAGTTCTTAACTTACTCTCCAAATAGCCATAAATTCCTCCTTGATAAATCCATTTAGAAGTCCAAATCTCGCTCTAAGGTCAAATCTTTTGTTTGATTTACCCAATTAGCTCAAATAACATGCTTCAGACTACTCTCTCTTAATATATGTGTCAAATGCAATTCAAGTTCTGAAACAGCGAGTCATTTATTTTTGGATTGCAAGGCTGCTAATTTTTCGCTACAGCAATCTTCTTTGAAATTCTCAAGGAGCAATGGTTGTGTCCTCTTGATTATCTACAGTTTCTGTTGGTTTGCTACAAAGGTTTTGTTAGCGAAAAGGAGGCCCAATTTCTATGGCTATATGCAGTCTATGCAACTGTTCGGTACACTTCGTTGGAGCAAAATATACACATTAATTAAGAGTGTTTCCTTGTAGCTAAATATACTATGGGACAGTATTGTGATTTTAGGCTCTCTTTGGTGTTCAGCACACAAGTATTTCCATCTCTGACTTACGAAGAGATTGGGGAGCCCTGTTGCATTATTAGTTTTTTTCACTTTTCCTCGTTTTCTCATTTTTGTATTTGTTTTAGAGGATACCTTATCCTTGCTCCTGCTGTACTTACTTTCTTCCTCTGCAATCTAATAAAGTTTATTTTAATCAAGATTTAATTTCTGACATAATTATGTATCCTTGCTTTGTGGCAGTACACCTATTTTTACTGGTGATGGAGAAGGTGGAAGTGGTTTTGCAGCTGCTGCAGCAGCAGCTGCTGCGGGTGGTGTATCTGGATTTGAGTTTGGTGTGGACCCAAACTTGGACCCTGAACTGGCTCTTGCTCTAAGAGTTTCAATGGAAGAGGAGAGAGCCAGACAGGAAGCAGCTGCAAAAAAGGCTGCGGAGGATTCTTCCAAACAGGAGAAAGGCAGTGAGCAGCAAGCTGGCTCTCAGGATGCAACAATGACTGAGCGTGCCAGTGCAACAGCTTCTGAAGCTGAGACTAAGACAAATGATTTGATGGTTGGTGTAATTTGTTATTTTAGCCATGTTTGTTGCCTGTTTGGTCTTATGCTTGTTTGGATTATAGAGTCAAGATCTAAATTATGTAAATGATTTGTAGGACTATTAACTATAATTTTTTTCTACTGTATTTTAATTTCGAGCTGTGCCTGATTTGGAACTTCCAAAGGTTGATACTGGATCCAGGCTAACCTCAATTTTCTTCGGAGATCATTTTCTCATTTGTGTGCTGGTGTGTGTAAGTGAAACTTACCAGGGAGCTAGTTGCTTCCTGAGAGTCTAAACTACACCTTTGTCATCTGTAAGGAACTGAACCAGCAATTTCAAGAATAAAATGGAAACAGAGACAATTTCTATATATTTTCTCAATCAACAGTATCAATTACAATTAATCGTCAACACTAAGAACGGTATTAATCCAAGATTCTCCCTAATTACAGATAACAGAAACAGATTGCAAAATTAAGGAAATAAAGAAAATAAGAAAGATAGGTTCAGAGGAGTTGGGGAGCCCCTGATCTCTCCCAAAGAGCCTAAGTCCCATTTGTCCAAAAAAAATCCCCACTCCCTCAGCACTGCTCCCTATTTAACTGAATTCCCTAACAAACTTTCCCTCCATGATGAGTCAGCGTAGAGGAATATTATGCTCTGCATCTCTGCTTACGGTTGAGCCCCTAATATCAGTCATGGGTCGTAACATCATCATTTGTCCTTTTCCGACATCCCTTGTCCAAACTCCAAACTACTCCTGTGCTGGCAACTTCATTATGACTGTTGCTGCGACCTACCCGACCAATGATTTTAATATCAGAGATCCGCTCCATCTCCTTAATAGCATCATCAGTGTTCAGTTCAACAATTCCAATTCATGTTTATGCTTCGTACAATGTATCACAATTATGAGTACTTTCACCATCATTTGCACTAATAAATCAACATGCTACTCATTTTTACTTCAATGTTCCTGGTGTTACATAATTGACTTACATTCCCACACTCACCACCATCATCATTATGACTGGTGCACCAATTTTGGTGTGACTCTAGTTAATAGAGTCTCTATGGGGTGTTACATCTCATAACTAACCTTGGAGGCTCACTAGTAATGTATTCATTCTAATTGCTATTCCTTTTCTGTATAGTTAAAAATAATGCAGATAAAAAGGCATATTGGTGGAGGTCTATCATTACATTCTAAATACTATGGTGCACAGTTTGAAAACTTGTTTCCTGCTACATGTTGCTTTTCTGAGTGCAGCTCAACATCAATGTCAACTGATTATGTCTGTTTCACAAGCTGATGTAACGTGTGTGTGTGTGTGTGTGTGTGTGTGTGTGTGTGTGTGTGTGTGTGTGTGTGTGTGTGTGTGTGTGTGTGTGTGTGTGTGTGTGTGTGTGTGTGTATATATATATATATATATATATATATGTTAGTTTCCCCAAGAATTTGCTTCTACCTGCTTTGCTTTTGGATCAGTTCTCTAGTATTGATTTCATTCTTCCCATAAATTGGTTTCAGGAAATAGTATTTGTTTTGTGTGAACTTACTTTCAAATGGAAACAGGATGATGAGACTGCTCTACTACAACAGGCCCTTGCAATGTCAATGGATGATCCTGCAATTAATCATGATGCTCAGGATACGGATATGTCTGAAGCTGCTGCAGGTGATCCTGAGTTGGCTCTAGGTGAGTTTTTATGCGGTTTAATCATGCTGCTGATGATCCTCAATGCTTTCTTGTTATGTTGCTTGATGATTGATCTGGTTCTCGAATTGAGAAAATATCTGTCAATTTTGGTTTCGTGCCTATTTGGGAGGTCTTTTTTTAGCTTCTCTTCTCCTTATAAGTAGAAGTTAGGTCAAATAGGTTTTTGCTAAAGCTCTTATAATAAAAGGAGCTTTTTTTAAGTTATATCAGCTTTTTTTGAAATGTGTATTTTTTTTTAAATGAACAGCTTTTAAGTAACTTTAACTAAAAAATTTATATAATCATCAAACAACTTGTAGCTTTATTTTTAAAGCTCTTTTTGTAGCTTTAGCTTAAAAGTAGGTTTTAGCTTAAGAAAGGGAGGTGCCAAACAGGCTCTTAGCCAAGATGAATAGAGAGTTTTCTTGGTCCTTTTGGATATTAATTATCTTGAAGGTATCATTTCATGGCATAGGAATGCTTTGTTTATATTTTACATTTTTGCTCAGCTAACCTGTACTTGTTTGAGGGTTTGGCTATTTTTTTAGGGTTATATTTATCTCATTTAACATGAGATAAACCAAATTTCTACACACACATAACAAAAGTGGGTCCCACTTTTATTTTCTCTCTCTCCAATTATTTGTGGGTTCCTCTTATAATTTTGTTTCACTAACATAAGATAACCCATCTCCAACAACATAAGAAAAAGATTTTCCTTTTTTTTAATGGGATAACTAGGGTATTGGCTTTGCTGAATCATGAATGGTTTATGTTCTCTTCTGTGAGAAGTTGTGTTGGCTATGAAATCAATTTGCATAGAACTTGCAAAAATCTTTAGTAGTCTTGATTTTCACTGATTTCTTTTCTTTTATTGTTTGGAGCTCTCCAAATGTCAGTAGCAGACAGCACAAAGGACTCAGCAAGCCAGTCAGATATGAGCAAATTGTTGGCAGACCAGTCCTTTGTATCTTCTATCCTTGCATCAGTATGTCTGATAAATTCTGTATTTTTCCATTTTGTTCTTTAAATGTATTAATAGAATGATATGCAATATGTTCTGCACTGAGTAATTCATTGCTTCTGCAGCTTCCCGGGGTTGATCCAAATGACCCATCTGTGAAAGATTTGCTGGCCTCCATGCAAAATCAGTCTGAGGTAAGTCTTCCTTTATGGAAAAATATAATTGGGTTTGAAAAGAATTTTATAGAAAATTTTACCGGGGACATATTTGAATTTCGCTTCACCTAGATTTTAACTTCGAACTCCTTTTCATTTCTCTCCTCCTTTTCTTCTAATTGATATTTTTTGTTTATTCAGTAATAGTTGGATTTTGCTTGTTTTGCATGCTGATCTTGTTTTCTATATATTGTCTGCATATTTAATGATTTTGGAGGATCATAGTTGTAGGTGGAATTTTGTATGTGGATGTGACAATATAATATGCAAGTGCTCTCTGCTTACTGACTTGAGTGAGAAAATAAATGCGTGCTCAACGGGAAAATTTGGTCATTATCACATCAATATTTGTTTATTCCATATTATCTTCTCTTTTTTTAAAGAAACATTTTAGGTGAAGGAGACAGGGCTAGTATGTTGCTTCAAGGATAATAAAAGTTTCCAGTTTCCACTACATGGCAAATTTAAATGTGCTTGTGTAAATTTATTTATTTTTTAAATGGGCCAATAGGCTTTTATATAAGTGATATACCATCAGATGCCCAGTATTTCACATGGCTAGCATTTTTCAAATTGAACTATTGGTATTTTGGTACATTTTCGTACACTATTATTAGTTTTCTGATTGTGCTGTCAATCAGCCTCAGCAGAAGAATGAAGACAAGCCATCAAATGAGGAGGAGAAGAAATAATGTTGAGAGTTTCTTTGCATTTTTATTTCTGTTTCTTTGATAGACATATCGGTACCATGTTGGAAGGTGGTTCTAATTGGGGTATTATTTCACATGATTGGAACGAACGAATCTATGTTGTATCTTGATTAAGTACGGATGATTCATCAGGTTAAAAGCCTATAGTCGATGAGGGCATTAAGGGATTACATGGTTTTTATGGTGAAGAATACTCCATCCTTTATTGTACGTCAACTCATCACAAAATTTATGTCAAGCCTTTTATTATTTATTATTTTTTGTATTTATTTTAGTTTAAAAGTAGATGCTTCATGCTTGATGCTGATGCGTGGCCTTTTCTTCCAGATGCAAAACGAAAGCATCTAAACAAATTTATACGCTGACTATTTTTTTGTCAATGTTGTCAGCGTTTCGATACCCAAATGGAGAATTTAATATTTTGTGAGATGATTGTCATACAGAAACAACGATAGAATCAAATTGTTTGCATGAAAATTAGTCAACTTTATCAACAAATGTATCTCAGCTTTGTCAATCACTTGATGAAGATTTTGGATCAGCATGTTAATTTTTAGAATGAATTCTCTTCGAAATGGGATCTTGTTTATAGTGATTCTTAATTAGAAAAAATTAATATTTGACTGGTAATGCAATAGCAATTAATTTACATGTAATGAGATGAGAAATTAATGTAATTGACGAAGAATATTATGTGCCTTATTACAAGTGTTGGAAGGTAAATGTGTCAAAGGAATTTACGAGGAATAATTGCGTTAAAAGAAATTTAAGGAGGAGAAAAACTTTGCAAGAATTTGCCAAATGGGAAATTCGAAGTACTTGAAAAGTGCATGAAATTAAATTGATGGATGAAAAAGACGATATTGATAATAGATAAATGAACTTCGAAAACTATATTTGATGAGTTAGTTTTCGTCAATCTGTGATAATTGATAAATTTTCAATAGATTTGGGGAAAAAATGAGCACCAAAAATCTGTTCTTCTGAGGTGTAATCACAGGGCTGAAAGTGAATGCTCAGATTATTTCGTAACCTATTAAATCATTCAGTACATTATGACGTTATTCATTCGACAAATATTAAGAATAAAAATAAGGGATACGTTTTTCTCGCGTAAAACATTTCTTGTACACCATCGAAAATCGGACTTTTTGACCCTTTTGACCCTTATTTAATAAATAATTACTAATTTGACCCTCATTTATAACTAATACGAAAATTTAACCCCTCCCAAAAACATAACACCAATCTGCCCCTGTTTGACCGTTGACCGCGCAGCCTACCCGGGTACACACCTACGTATCCGGGTATTTTTTGAATTTTCTGACCTACCCGGGTAAATAGGTGTGTACCCGGGTAGATGTATGCATTTCTGGAAAATCTTTGCATTACTTAAGTGTGTACCCGGGTACATAAGTAGAGACAACAGTGTACCCGGGTAAGTGATTTGTAGAAATATACAATGCATGAATGAGTGGGAAGAACATGTGGCTGTAATTTTTTTATTTTTTTGGTTGAGTGGGAATATATAATGCATGAATGAGTAAATATGTTTCTTTGTTTTGAAATTTAATTAAACATTTCTTATCTTTGCCAACGACTAAACATCTCAGAATGCAAGGCCACAAGCCAATAACTCTAAACATCTCAGAATGCAATGCAAAGCCAACGATAGAGTGCATGTTCGTATGTATAACCTCATGTATAGCCAAGGCATTGTTGGTAACAATCACACTTACCCATTTCTCTTTAAGGCCTGTGCTCGAGTTTCTGATGTTTCCTGTGGTAGAATAGCTCATGCTCGTGTTTTGAAACTTGGGTTTGAGTCCCTTCTTTTCGTTTCCAATTCGTTGATTCATATGTATGCTGGTTGTGGTGAATTGGGTTTTGCGCGTAAGGTGTTTGATGGAATGCCTGAGAGGGATTTGGTTTCTTGGAATTCGTTGATTTGTGGGTATAGTCAGTGCAAGAGGTTTAGGGAGGTTTTGGGTCTTTTTGAAGCAATGCAGGTGGCCAATGTGAACGGTGATGCTGTGACAATGGTGAAGGTTGTTTTGGCATGCAATTTTTGGGGTGAGTGAGGTGTTGCTGATGCCATGGTTAAGTACATTGAGGAAAATAACGTGCAAATTAATGTTTACCTAGGAAATACCCTGATTGATATGTCTGAGACACTTACCCGGGTACACACTCATGTACCCGGGTAAGTAATGCAAATATTTTCCAGAAATGCATACATCTACTCGGGTACACACCTATTTACTTGGGTAGGTCAGAAAATTCAAAAAATACCCGGTACGTAGATGTGTACCCGGGTAGGCTGCGCGGTCAACGGTCAAACAGGGGCAGATTGGTGTTATGTTTTTGGGAGGGGTTAAATTTTCGTATTAGTTATAAATGAGGGTCAAATTAGTAATTATTTATTAAATAAGGGTCAAAAGGGTCAAAAAGCCTCGAAAATCGTGCATGTCCCTTATTTTTCTTTTTTAAAAAAAAAAACAGCAGACCCCATATTTATTGTATTTACCTAAAAATAATCAATCAATGGAACGCCGCCACCCGTGGAAATGTCGAAGAAATCTCAACACAAAAAGCAAAAAGCAGCAATGAATGATGGTCATCCGGGTGGAGGTTATTTAAGGTGAATCGGGACCACCATTTTTAGATGGTTTCTTAGTGTAAATAGGAGGGTAAAATGGAAAAAATGGGAAAATAATAGGGATAAAAAAGGAAAGAGAAAATTAATGTTATGAGAGGAAGCACCAAAAGATTCAATGATCCTGAAGCATATTAAATTTTTCCCTCCCGATGATTCGAAGTTTGGTAAGAAGTTAAGTTTGGTT